>JAQQZT010000011.1:5375361-5394243 GCA_030068275.1 Clarias platycephalus
GCTAGTGAGACTAAAGTTATTACCCGCCACAGCCGAATTTTACCCGCATTTGGCGGGTGGGCGGGTGCCAATGTCAACACCATCTTGTCTCCGTTTATTTTTCCTGAATCGCGACCGTACTACTTCAGGGTCCTAGTGCCGGTCGCGGAGCGACCAAACTAGCTTCGCAACCTCGGTTTTCTTCCGACAAAGAATTAAAAAAATATCGAACGTTCTATCGAACAAATTTTTTTATTGATATCGATCACCTGTCTATCGCGAAACATATCGTTATCGTTTTATCGCCCAGGCCTATGTCAGAATAATACTTACTTTGTCAATGTATACAGCCTTTTAATTTAGTTTTGCTGAAAGTCTAGAAATATTTATTTTGCTATGCTCAAGGCCCCTTGATTTTCTCCCTGATTTTGGATGATTTCAACTGGTACCTTCTGTACGATCATGAAAAGGGTGTGTTTGACGGCACTTATTGTATTGACCAACATGCAGTATAATTGGAAAGTCCAAGGAGCTCCGTACAGATCTGAGAGAGGATGGTAGATCAGAAATGTCTTTTAGAGCTTAAACAACTGCAGACCCCCATGATCAGTTCAAACTGTTGTACTTCAGCACAAATTGTAAGAAGTAGCCATGTTGCCAAAGTTTGGAAGAAGACGATGGAAGTGGTAATGTCTACAGTCAAGCAAATTTAATATCATGGACTAAAAGGCTGCGGTCCAAGACAAAAGCACCTGCTCCAAGATAAGCATCTTTAAGCTTGGGTAAAGTTTTCACCTGACCACATGGATAAGTCTTTCATGTAACCTGGTTAAGACTGGTCTGTTGCGACTTCGTTGCCCCTCGGCGTTCTGTGTAAAAGGCACAGCGATCGTCAGTACCTGGTATGATGCACAACATATGGAATGGAAAGTAAATTGCTTTAAAAAAAAAAAAAGTAATTAACCACCCATTTTACATCGCATTCTGATCCCTCTTGTACATCTTACCTCTTCTGGATCAGGAATGCAAGGCATTCATTTTGAAAGCACACACTGAGGTGGTATTATGCCAGAGTGGTGGATTCGGTGCGAATAACCAAAGGTGACGCGTCAAGTGGGCTTAACTGCTTTATAGCACTATCTCTTTGTGAAGGTGCCTTCTTAGGAAACGTTTTGAGCAGTGTCTGATTCACTTGAAGGTGCTTTTTCAGTAGATTTGTACAGTACCTTCAGCGGCAACCTCATTTCCTCTCTTGAGCCAAAAATGTCCTTCAGGAAGCCTGGAGAACTATTCATGACTATTATAGAACTGTTCTTGTATTTATAATGAAAAGATGACAAACGTGCATAAGTGCTTCTGTTAAAACAATATTTGATGCAAGTTTTTGATTTTTAACCACACTCATAAACACCAGTATGGATGGTTGGGTGGAAAAAATTATGAAAATGAGTGCAGTTCCGACTGAAGCAGTTTTAAATTTGGTGACGGAAGTGAGGTTCCAAAATTTTGGTGAAATATAGAAGGCCTCAGTACCAATAGAACAGAAGTTGGGTATAGAAAGCAATCCTTGTGATGAGTAAGGTGTGTAAATCTGGAGAAGATATGTCAGCAAGGAGGAGTCGAGACTGTCGAGAGCTTTGAATGTCTAGAAGTAATATTTTGTAGTTTAAACAGACAGTGCCAGTGAAGATGAATACACAGGAAAGAGATGTGTACAGTGGATTTAGATTGTGTAATGTCCATGCTGTGTAGTTCTGGATGTGTTGATATTATTTATGCGAGCTGTGAAGGAGTGTGTTGTCCTGAATAACACAGCTTTTAAACATGGGTATGGTTTATCCAGCAATGGGTTATTTTTAATGGGATACTCTTGAATCCCCATGGAATTGAAGTGGGCTTAGACATGCCTGCATATCAGCATAACAGTGAAAATTTAATGTTGTAATGATGAAGAATATTGCCAAGAGGAAGGAGGTAAATGATGAGTGGCCCCAATACCAAACCCAGTGGGACCCCTTGGTAGTCTGTAGAGCTCACTAACCTGTAGTTTTATATTTTAACGAACTCTGCAACATCAGTGAGGCATGTACAGTAGCAATCCACTGAAATTTACTGCCATGGACTCTAGTGCTAGCCATACATTCCTAAAAAAATTGATGGTACATGTTATGAAATGCTGCACAGATATCAAGGAGTATAACCCAGAGTCAGCAGCACAGGGAAGGCCTTTGTTGATCTTAACCAGGGCAATTTCTGCCATGTTTGGGGTGAAAACCTCATTTGGGGTTGTGTAAAGAGATTTGTTTCAAGGTGAGATTCGACCTGGGACACAACTACCAGTATTTTTTTAGGGCATCGGAGTCCAGGGTTTTTTTTTTTTTTTTTTTTTTTTTTTCCCCCCCCTCAATGCTGGTCTAACATAAGCAGCTTTCAGAGATAGGGGTGATCAGTTCTTGTGGAAATAGAGCTAGTGATTATGGAGGTTATCAAGTGGATGATGGAAGGTGTTCAGGGTTTAATTATACTTGTGGGGACAGGATTCAGTTGGCAGGTGGAGGAATTGGATTTGGAAATTAGTTCAGAAATGCAATTTTTTCCCCCTCTTTTTCACCCCTCACTTGAGAGACTGAAGTCACAGAGCAGGATGGTTGGTGATGGACCCGAAGCATTGCAGAAAGAGCATTTTTGTATTGAAATGCTGTATATTCAGAATACATATTTGTGTATAGTAAGTCTGCTCTTGATGTGTAAACTTGAGACATTGACCTAATAACTTGAGCTGCAGTGTTCAGGTGTGAATCGATGAGCAGTCTGGGTAAATAGGAGTCTGTGTTTTCAGAGGTGCTAAGGTTTTGAGGGCAGACTGTCATTATAATCCAATAAGTATTCAAGTGAGGAAGGAGGAGCAGGGTTTGAATGAATTAAACTGATGAGACCCTCTGGATTAACATTTTTTTTTTAAATGTTGCTAGATAACATGACGCGCTGCGTATTTGATCTAGACAGGGGTAAGTAGGTTAGTGTCTAATTTGGGGACTGAAATTGTTAATTCAGCCACAGCAATATTACATGATGTGACTCCAGACGAGCAGACTAAGTCAAGGATCTGACCTTTGGCGTGGGTTGAGAAGTCGACAAATGATGGCAAGATGAAAGCTGTCTAAGATTGCATTAGAATCCTCGGTGGAAGGGAATTTGCATATGTAAACATACCCAGGTGGAGTAGCTTAGTGTATCTCGGAATTAGCTCATTGTACAGCTGCTGGGTTCCTATGAGGCACAAAAAGTCCAATTCATGATCCATAATGAAGCCATTAGTCAAAGGAGCTTGCTTCGTGATGGACAGAATATCAAAGCGAACTAGTTTATGGCAGTCTGCATTTCCAATTTAGACGGCAAAAGGAGATGCTTTTTATACTTTTATAAAGGGTGCTTGGAATCAGCGGAGCAAAAACGAGCTGATTGTTTCACTGTTATTGCTTAAAGAAATAAAGCGATAAATTTGTTTTGCATGACTGGGAATCCCCCAATGAAACGAAAGATCTCTCTGTATCTCCTACTGGGTCAAAAGTTCAGACCCTAAGTACATCAAATGTGTAGCAGTTATGATGGTAGACAGCAAAACTGATGGGATAATTGGTGTGAAGGTTTACTTTGATAAATTCAAATTGAGCTTTAAAACTAAAAATAATCGATATTATAGAGCGGTTAGTACTGACCAGGTAATTTGGTTGAATGGGAGGCATTTCACAAGCGCTGATATAGAATATAATGGCACTGGGACAGTTAAGCATACTTGTCAGTTCTAATTCTTAACCAATTAACAAGGGCAGTACTTAATGTGTGGAACAAAATTACAGTACATGATATCTAGTGTACTAGCTTTCCATTTGATGCTATTTGGGATTTAACCTCGGAACAGTTAGCATAAGTTATTCTTAAAAAAAAATAAATAAATAAAAAAAAAGTGGGGACATGAAGAGAAATGTACAAGATTACCAGCATTGTCCACAACCTATGGTTTGTTCTCCTCAGCTTTGGCTACATAGTACTGGGAAGAAGTTAAAACCTTCTCCCTTGTTAATTATACTGTATTTGTTGTCAGTTGCCAGGTCAGAGCTAATTCCATTAGTCGCGGAAAGATGCGTGTTGAAGTGAAATAAACTTAAATCGTAAAATCTGATTAAATGATGTTTGGGGGAAAATACATGCTCAAGGTCATGCTGTTGTACTGACTATCTGCCGTGTTGCCTTTTGTCACTTTGGCCTACTACAGCATCATAGATATTCAGCACAATAGCAGTTGTGCGATGTTGCTTAAATATCACTATTTGTATTCATAGAACACTCAAAGGCTAAAAAAAAAACTTGACTGACAGAATACAGATGTGGTGGAAAAGTCCAGCAAAATGATCCAGTCACAGATCCTGAGGGTGAATTCCCCAGCTGTCTCCTGTGTACGAGTGCATGAAAGTGTGACCGAAAATATGTCTAGGCTATAAACAAATAATTAATGCTACTAGCCAGTAGCCACAATAATGTTGAAGTAGAGCCTCTGTGGCAGTGTTTGCCCAGGAGGGGTGTGCCTAGATCGCTGCACAAAAGTCGCTGGTGTTTGGTGCATGTTCAAGCAAATTGGCTACTGCATGTGCTTGTTAAACTGTACAAATATATAATTTTTGTATTACAAAACACCTTAAATAGTTTTTTTTTTTTTTGACATTTTAAAATTCCACCACTACAAGATTCAAATTTTGCTCTCATTCTCTCATCTGGGGAAATAATCTGGTGTTGGTACTGTAGCATCATGCTTTGGAGTTGTTTTGCTGTCAGTCGATGAGATGATGGCGGAGGACTACCTTTGAGTGCAGGGTCGGAGTTTAGTATTTGCTTTTTTTCAAGTAAAATTCTTTGCATATCCCAGCATAGCTGTGGTCGAAGCGCAGGGTCAGCCATAATATGCCACCTCTGGAGCAGATGGGGTTAAGGGCATTGCTCAAGGGCCCAACAATGGCAAGCTGGGGCTTGAACAACCGATCACCATCACTACTCCAATTGGTGTCAGAAGTTGGAAAGCGCGACTGTTTCAGTCACCGGAACTTGCATTTGATTACCATGTTGCTGATGCAGTTTGGCCACCATTGTGTGGTCTATTAAAAATTTTTTATCTACAAGCATTAAGATCTTTCAGGTTACTTGTAAGTGTATTGCCTTTACTCCACTTAATATTTTCAGAGATTGTAGTGTTTTTGGGAGTCATCATTGTGAGATGCGTTCAGATCACTATGATTTTATGCTAGGTTACGGTCATCTAGTAACGGGTCATATAGAATATTTGTATCAGAATTTAAGGTTATTTGTATTTGATTGTATTGATGTCTGTGTTTTTTTAATTTGTATGTGATTGGCAAGGTCTTATATTGCCATTTAAATAGTTTTGCACTCCGTTATAACAGTTTCTAAAACTCTCAACTCCTCCCTGTAACCAAGTACCTTAATACCTGATAAGTAGGAGTAATTAAACTAAGGCAATGCTGGCTCTTTGGGAGATAAGAAAAAAATGGTGTGCTTAATTGAAGCCTTGCCCGCACACTCGCAGTGTATAGATCTCACCTATTTGTGTGTATATATGAAAGGGTCAAACCATGACTAGTGATGAAATCTCACGAATGAAAGTGTAAAAACTGATTGACGTTTACAGAAGACTTCAAGCATGAGACTCTTAACCACAATAAAACATTTGAATGGTGCAAACGATCCATTGACAATTTGGTGTTTTCGTCAGCTGTAAGCCTTAATCATCAAAATAAAACCTGGGAAACTACACGTGTCTGGAGCTATATACCTCGTCGACAAACGCAAATGCGCGTCCGAGATGTTGGAGTTTCAGTTCTGTCTATTTTGCCGCATACCATGTAAAATGCTTTTCTCTGGCCAATGAGTTTGCCAAGCCATGTGCGAAGAAGCAATAGCCCTTCATTCATTATGGATGTCGATCACCTGAAATCGAAGCTGTCTGGTCTAATTTGGCATTCTCTGACCACCAACTTTGAGCCCCAGTGAACACGTTTCCACGCGCCCCCACCCTCGCCACAGAATGTTGCCATTTCTCTCGCTGCGAGAGCAACATGTACGCTCTGCCAGTAATCACTAGCCATGCTCGTGGTTTTCCCTGCTCATTCACTCTATAAACTACCTGACTGATTTTTCTAATTTATACAAGAATGAAGTTGAGGCAAGTCCTTTACACTCTTAAAATCTGCATTCTCAAATGAGATTTCAACCTTGGCCATTACTAAACAAATCAATAAATAAATAAACGACAGTCCGTAACTTTGGCAATAGATTAAAAATCAAGGCAGTCTTTTGAAATTTTCCCTTTCATTTTTCCCCATGTTATTCATGCTGATCTGCGGTACCCTTTAGAGTTTGCTCCATATAGTGATTTTACTGTAGAGTTAACTGGTACTTGATATAATTAAAATTTGCTAAGGCAGGGACAAAAGTATTCATACCCCTTGAACTTTTCCCACATTGTCATAGACCAACTTAATGACACGTTTAAGTGAAGGGGAAATGCTATTTAATTTTTTTTATGTATTCCATAAATCTGGACAACTAATAGTTGTCCTGTGGACAGATTGTCCCATCTAAAGATGTGGAGCTCTTCAGCTCCTCCAGAGTTACCATGGGCCTCTCGGTTACTTCTGATTAATGCTCTCCTTACCTGGCCTGTCAGTTTTGGTGGACGACCATGTCTTGGTTGGCTTGCAGTTGTGCTATACTCTTTCCATTTTTGGTTGATGGATTAAACAGTGCTCTGAGAGATGTTCGAAGTTTGGGATATATATTTATTTATTTAAAATAAACTAACGTTGTTAAACTTTTCCACAACCTGAGAACTGACCTGTCTGCTGTGTTCCTTGGACTTCATGATGCTCCTTGTTCACTAATGTTCTCTAACAAACATCTGAGGGCTTCACAGAACAGCTGTATTTATACCGAGATATTAAATTACACATACTGTAGGTGGACTCTATTAATTAGATGACTTCTGAAGGCAACTGGTTCCACTGGATTTTAGTTAGGGGCATCAGAGTAAAGAGGACTGAATACAAATGCTCACTTCATATTTTAATTTAATTGTGAAGTTTTTGTGCCATTGTGTTGCCAGGATACGCGGCAAGGTAAGTGCATTAGTGCAGAGTAATAGAAATACTAAAATTCTGATGTGCATCTGATTTTTAAATCCGATCATATTGCTGCTTTACACCTGATTTTTGCTACCGATTTACACACGTGTGTAGTGGAAAAGAGCACATAGCACTGTACTTTTAAAATGTAATGCATATCTATATTCCCGCAGGAGCACAGACTATAGGTTTAACAGTATATTGTTGAAGGTTCTCCATTTTCCCGTTTCTTGAGCAAGTTAACACTGGCCACAGAGCTCCTCCAGAGTGTGTTAATGCCTCTGATGAAATGCCCCTGAGAAGGTGGTTTTTCATACCTCAAACACACACACTCCTCCTCCAAATGTGGTGTTTCACTGGCTTTGTAAATGATTCCACCAGAGAACAGCACAGCTCAGCAACAGATTTTATTATTTTTTTTAAATCTCTCATGACCCAGTGGAATATAAAATGACAAAGTGAATATTGCATAATGCGTCCCTTTTTAAAGTTGGTTATTCTGCTTTTTTTTTCTTTTCTTTCTTTCTTTCTTTCTTTCTTTCTTACTAAATCTGCATTTATAAAACATTTAATAGGGTAATAAGCCAATAAAATAGTCATTAAGGTAATAAAAATGTGAGCAGTTTTGATAGTTGCGTGACTAGTTTATCCCTTATGTTGGGTAACAAGTTTTTGTTTATTGGATGTTTGAATTTAATTCCGTGGTACTAGTACTGTACAATAAGTAAGTAAACCTTAAATATAAACAAATGGATTTCTGACCATTGATGTATGATGTATTGAAATGAGTTGTTCTAGCTAGACTTGGCTAGTGAAGTCTGAATATTAGCTTCTAATAATTGCAAATATTGTATATTAAAGACTTAAAATCCAAGCAAAAGGCTCCAACATGTATGTTAAAACGATCAATTAATTGCTAGCTACTGTAAGTATAGTGTGCCTGCATTCACTAGACCGGATGTCGCTGTTCCGATCCTGCCATTGGGATTTGGCATTGAAACTATTGCAGTATTGATCATGTGTATGATTCCTAGCCTTGCTGTGATTTTCAATATTGATCTAAATCAATAAACATGAGAATTGAATTAAACTGCAAATTAGCAAGAAGAATGTGGATGTAGACATTTCAGAGGATGAAAATATGATGACGCTCACAAAGTCCACAGCAGATGGACCAAAGTCAGCCGCAGAACCTTAGGTTGGATATATTGAACAGGCCAAGATGTTTCCAGAGTCTTGTATAATGGCCACCATGCATGATGGGTGAATCACTTCACACACTTCCCTTCTTACCCTGATGCGCCCACCACTCTGGATTAGGGGTCAGTCTGGACTCATCAGACCACATGCCTTTTTATCCTTTTGCTCCAACGTCCAGTCTTTGTTTCCAAGTGAATTGAAGCTTTTTCCTGATTAGCCTCACAAACAAGTGGTTTTCTTATAGATAAATATGCTTAGTTTTCTTTGCTCAATGCAGCTCTACATACTGCATTGACCTTTCTGAAATGGTGACTTTTTATTTATTTATTTATAATTTTTCTATTGAAGCTGTGAAGATGAGAAACCAAGAGAAGGAAATTAACATAATAGAAATGAGTCTTTTTCTGCTTGAGACTTTTTTTTAAAATATATTTTTGCTCTTTATAATGTTAAGTAATTATACCTGATATAATGCTAGATTAAATAGTCGAAATGAATGAGATCATTCCCGCTGATGAAATGGAAGGTAAACCCTGATAGCAGATCAGCATTGAGATTTTTACCTGGGCCCTGAAGGTGCATTTGTATGCTGATGGCCTCTTCTTGCTCTCCCCGTGACTGTTACAGCGTCTGTGGTATGACCTTCATTTGGTTACAATAATTAAGAACAATTACCCTCGGCCACTCTGTCACTTTCAGCCAGTGGAGCGATAATGGTTGATGCCAGCTGCCCAGAAAATTCCCATCATGTGTTCACAATAACTAATTTTACTGCCTCCACCTGTTTAAACATGCCAGGACCAACATCTCTCTCTCGGATTCTGTCGCTCCAGCTGCTCCCTGTTGCTCCATCATTTGGCGCATTTACATATGCGTGACTGCTGTATTCATCTTGCAGTCGGCGCTGATGAGAGCTGCCTAAAAAGTGTTTGAATGTGTAATTTTCGGATGTTCTATTAGTCACAAATCTAGTCTGGCATTTACAGAATAACGTCCCCTGCCTGTAAAGGAGGAGGGAAAACTAATGGATTATATTACCAAGTGAATATTAAGCCATGTGGACATGTTTGGGTCTCCTAGTGCATTCAGGTTTTTCATGCGTGGTTATTTATTTATAAAAAAAAAAAAAAAAATGTATTTATTTTTTATAAAGATGTTTGACAGGCAGTTGCATGGTTACAAGAAGTGTACAAACCAAAAATTTAAATAACCAGAAATGTCACGGCATCCATTTTGAAGCATGGTCGCAAATCCGCGGCCAAAACAAGCTTAGTGATCAGATTTCGTGTGTATAAGAGGAGCGGTCCTAAAATTCATATCGTAAGGAAAACATTTGACCAAATTATGTCTCCGGAAGAAATCTGGTCATGAACATTTCTTGTTCTAAGCCCGAGACTTTGGTTATTTCCTAATTTTAGGATAATTTTAACAGCTGCTTGTGAAGGTATTCTGTAATATTATTCAAGGCCTGCAAACACATTCACGGGTGTATATATTTTATCATGTAAAGAGTACTATTGTGTTCACTACCTACTGAAGTTCTGCAAATATACTGAAAATAAAAAGCTGATTGAATATAAAGAATTGATGTGACTGGAGATTTAGGACTTTGTCTCTTCTTGGCGTACAAGTCAATGTGAATTATTTTTAAACCTTTCGCATCACTGTATAATGTATTTGTTTGGGAATAAGGGCTTTCACAGCTATTAATTCACGGCACCCATCAGTACGTCTAACTTATTCATAATTAAAGCAAGAACTGAAAGAGATGTAGACTTGATACAAAATGAAAGCTGCAATAAAGCAAATAAATGTCCATAATGTGCAATGTAGAATATTGGATCGCTAGTTTCATTTAAAATGTTTTTTTTTCTTAATCCATACAGCAGCAACTACTTGGTTGAATTGAGTACTCTATGCAACTTCTATACAAACCAAACTTTTAAACAATTTGATGATCCAAGTCTTTTCTTTTCCTAGAAATGAATCGGTGTATTCTTTAAACTGATTAGACATTGCATTAGGATCAGCCTGTTCTGCTTTAGGTGTATATGAACTTTGTAAAAATCTGATTACTCATGCTCACTTGTCTATACCTGTACACAGGGTTGTGGGGGGCATGGAGCCTGGATGGGGTGCCAATCCATAGTAGGGCACACACTTGTTTGCACACTACAGCCAATTTGGGGAACACCAGTTAGCCCAACCTGCATGTCTTTTGGATTGTAGGAGGAAACCAGAGTACCCAGAGAAAACCCACCAGGCATGGGGACAGCATGCAAACTCTGTGCACGCAGACCCGATGTGGTTATCGAACCCGGACCCTGAAGGTGCAATGCGACAGCGCTAACCTCTAAGCCACCATGCTGCCAAAATCTGATCATATCGTTAAACTGCATATGCATAACTGTCTACTATTGGTCCGTTTTTAGTCTGCCCATGCTACATGGTCTTACCTTTATTTCACAGCATTCCCCAAGACGCAAATGATCATATTGGGTAGATTTCTTCGTATTGGTTTATCCTTGGATTTAAATTGTATACATGTGTTTAAGCTGCATAACTCGAAGTTCCGCTACCCAGCTCAAGAGCTGTCCCCCTGAGGAGACGTTCTTGATTTTGTCTTATCATACAAGTACTGTGCTTGGGGGGGAGAATTATGAAACAGCAGAATCAGCTTGAGGTAGAGTTGATTTACCTCGCATTTGCTCCTTGTTTCTGTACAAAAAAATATTGTTTTCCCTGATTGCTAATTTAATTCTCTCCCAGCCACCATGTTTTTCTATTCTGCCGGTCTGTTATTTCCAATATTATAGCCATCAATCATGTATCTATATAAAAAAAAAAAGGTTGAGTGTATCCAACATGGCTGCTTATTATGAACGATCCGACACTTGTCTTTATACTGCCGCGACTAAAACGGAATATTTGGAACCGTTGGGTTTGCATCAGTTTGCGGTCACTGGCGTATTTCTTAATACGCCGAGCAAGCGGGCGCTTGGCAGCTGGCAAAGAGAAAAATGAGTCGGATGACAAAGTCTGTCAGCTGCAAGTACGGTAAATAAAACGCAGCAAGGCAGCTGAGCTGCCGAACTGTCATATGTATAAGTGCAGTTTGGGCTGCTTAGCGTCACTTGCCATGTACCAAACGGTGTTCTTTTTCTCAATTTTGAGTGCTGCAGTTTTTTTGTCTACATGCTTTTGATCAAACTGGCTTTTTTCATACCCGCTGTTGTCTTTCTGGTTTTTAATGCTCAGTAGGCAGTTTTCTGCGTTCTCAAGTACCTTGAAGTACTGACTTAATGGTGTTCATGTGCTTTTTACAATTTCTTATGGCTTCACTGTGACATTTAACTTTATTTTAGTATTCATTTAAAAATCCATTTAGTTTTATATTGGCTGTCAGAGCAAACAATTGACTTTGTAAGGAACCTCACACAACGGACCATGCTGTTATATGAAAATGATCCACGCTGATGTGGTGCGATATGTCCTGAGGCAAAGCAAAATTAGATTATTTTTGTAGAATGGCGCAGTCGGTTATAAGAGTTATTCTGTAATTTATTAACGAACAACATGCTGCATTGCGACTTCTTGCTACTTTATATTTAATGTTGAACGTTGCGGACTGTCTGAGATGAAATGCTTTGCCGTTGCTTACATCATAACGGCTGTGAACACGTTCTTGTACCAGCTACTCTATTTACCTCTTGCAAGAAGTTTAAAAAAATAATAATAATAAAATAAAGCGGCCATGTCAGGAACCGCAATTGAATCTATTCGGAAGCTTTCTTGGCACTGGAGACTCCTTCCTTAAATGTTTAACATCGACTGAAGGAAGGAAAGCTTCACCGTATCAACTATACATTTTCTTTGGTAAATCAGTGTTGATTGTGTAAGTACTATAGGAATAATCAAGTTTTAGAACCAACATGTCACTGTTGCTGCAGCATCATCCAGCATCATCAGTACCACCCACCTGATTTGGCCACTTTATGATGAGTCTTTTCAATTTAGTTTTCATCTAAGTGATTGCAAGACACTTGGTGCAGATCTGTTGATGAAAATGACATGCCTTAAGCTGGTCACAACAAAGGCATCAGTAGAACACGTTCAGGCAAAGAGCCCTAGTCCATGTCCGATCGAACACCTACTGTATGGGGGATGCTCTGGACAAATAAATCCGATCCATATAGACCCCGCCCTACAGCACCCAAATGATCTTCTGCCCCAAAGTGCGGGTGCCAGTCACCATAGAACACCCCCAGAAGGGGATAGAGCTCCCCCAGTGGCACAAGGGGAACCTAAAACCTTGGGTGGTTTTAATGTTTAATGTCGATATATAAGTATAGTGATAGTCCGGGGCTTAACTTTTTAAATTTATTTAAACTTCAAAATGAGAAATATCATTAACCACATTGGACTGAAATGTTCAGGACACCTTGGATTTGTTGTTCCGGAAAAGTAAACATGACGGATGTCGTATTAAAAGATCAGAAATTTAAGAGTCAATAAATGTTCAAGACTCATTTTTATGAGCTTGATTTATTTATTCATTTATTTTTTGCCAAATGGCCTGTTTTTAAAATTTTTGCTCGTCAGAACTGCGGCGTTGAGCACGTGGCAGAAAGCGGCGGTGTATCGGGACGGAAGATGATTTATGTAACGCATAAACTGCTTCAAATGGGTTATTTCAAACAGGAGATGCGTTTATTGAACGTCAAGTGACTTTCTATTTTCTAAAATCCCAAAAATGTTTTCCAGCTGTTCTCGTACGGTGTCTAGTTGTGGCCCTGAGATAATCCGTTTGCATCAAATCAAATCGTGCAAGCTCTTTTTATATTACATGCTTGTAAAATAAACACGATAAAGCCATGACACAAAGCCTTTCCTAAACAATAAGGTGGTTAATCATCTAAATTGATCCTGGTGCTTTAACAGGATCCTTTCAAACATGCCTTGGCGTGTCTCAAACGGGCATGGGGCAGCTGCATTTGTTTGTTTTTAGCTTTTAAATGCTCTGTACATTTTACCAGTCAATTTGTTGATTTAGTAAAAATGTAAGCGCCAAATAAAATTGGGTAATGTTCCTTATCCATTAAAGCTCCCATTTGTCTGTTTATTGTGGATAATCATTGAAGATTAAAACATGTGGCTTTGCTAACAGCTAGTGGCAGTCTCTGTGCAAAAAACAAAACGGCAAAAAAACCTTTCTCTTGGCATTGGGAGGAGCAGCACTGAATACTGTGTTGGTTTGAAAAAGTGGAAATGGCAGCATCAGTCATAACTTGATTAATGAACTTCTTGCGTCCTCCAACTTTTTAGAATATTTTGCATTTGAGATTTAAACATTTGACAACTTAAAATCTAGGCCTGTATCAAGCAAAGAAAACAACTAAGGAGATTTGAATCGGGTTAAAATCTCCAACGCCTTATTAAAAGCAGAGATCACTTAAACGCTTAAAGTTGCATCGTAAAAGAAATGGAAAAATGATCATGTCGTCCTGTGAGTCCAGATTGACCTTATTCCAGAGCAATGGACGTGTCCGGGTAAGAAGGGAAGCTCGTGCTTCAAGTCTAGGTTCAACAAGTCTATATTCAAGTCTAGGTTCAACAAAGTTATGTGACAAAAAAATGAAGTCAGCTGATGACCTGAATGTACTGACTTGATGTTTTGTTTTTCCTTCATGGCATGGGTATGTTCCAGAACCCGATGTGAGCTTAAGGAATCCGTCTCACCAATGGACCGACCACCATATTGGTGCAGAGAGAGGGTGCGACTTGCGTGTGAAATGTATATTTGACGACCGTAGCAATGACGTATTATATAAACTTGATCTACTTGGACGAAAAATATAAATTTGCAGTTACAAATATGAAAATAAAAACTGACAAATGTAATTGCTATTGAATGTTCATTTGATTTTGAGCTTTGAAGTTGATTGTTTGGGGGGGAAGACATGTGATGAATGTATTTGTATACATATATTTTTGTCCTTTTGTGTTTTATGTTGGTGTGTGTATTCTGCAGATAGGAACTACACACAGATTTTACGACTGTGATATTCTGCATGTCGCGCTGTTAAACACGAGCGGAATAGCCTATAACGCAAGCAAGATTTGAGGTCAGGGTGATTTGCAGGCAGTAAATTTGTCTTTTGTGTGCACAGCAGAAGATGAATTTCAGTCGTGTTTAACCTGCCGTGCCACTAATGCAATACCTCTGACGGCGTAATTCATTCAGGGAGTATTTCGCCAGGCTCCGTCCCTCATCCTCTCATCCATCTCAGCGGAATCATTCTGTATGCTGTATCTAGATTTGAAGAAGCTTGATTTATTGCTCGAGTTATCGGGAGAAAAGAGAAGCATTTCCTTTTTGCTTATTCCCCACGGTCTCGGCACATGCAGTAAACTTTCCTTTTTTGAAAATTTTTTTCCTAAAGCCATCTGCATTCGTATTTGTTTTCTGTGCCGGCTTGTGGGTGGGCTCCCTCTCTCTCTCGGGTGCCCTCGATAATGGGGTTGCAATTACTCGGAGTTGCCGCCAAATTGCCAGCGCTCGTTTGTACCGGTCCGGGAAAGATTAGACGAGGACATTAAGATGGGAGACTGATATGAAGGTGGGAGACGGAGAGCAAGACTAAGAAAGATGAATGAGACAGATGGCTGGACGCTCTTCCAGTCTTACGGGGCACAGAGCGAGGCATTAACGCGTCAAACCCATTTACGCTAGAACATTGATTCGTTTTTGAATTGGAGCCCAGAATAGTCAGTGCCAGTGAAATGATTTGATTTTTTTTTTTTTTTTTTTTTTGCGGGGGGTTTAATGCGAAATGAAAATTGGGGTGAAGGAATACCGAGTTTGTAAGTATTAAATAGATTTTAAGTGAGGGTCGGGGAGTTGATAAGGAAGATTTATAGTGGTTTTACTATCTGTACCTGCTGTGATGGAGGTGATCCCTTACTGTTCAGCAGTGTTGGGGCTGCAATTCTTTCAATATCTGATCAAATTAAGTTCTGTCCCCATAATCTGTGCACGGAAAGAGATGAACAATAAGATGCCCAGTTTTGGTAACTTGGTCCTGTCCGTGCAGTAACACACCCGTCAAGGTCAGCCATTGTGACTGAAAAAGTTATATGACAAATGAACTAAGGTTTAATCTGTAGCGCCAACCAAAAAAAAACCTTTAAAGCAATGCTGAATGCATCCTAAGCATGCAGTAATCTCCTTTTAAACAGTTTTGTCTGCTACTTATTCCCAGTAAATCCTTCATAACGGCTCTAATCTGGTTTTTAATTTGTGATTTCTGAGGCTGGTAACTCTCTAAATAACCATCTTTGCCGAAGAGACAAGTGTTTATTTTTGATCTTGCTTTCCTGGGATGCTCTTCATTAGAGCCAGTTCCATCATGGGGCTTGATGGGTTCTGCAAATGCACTTGACAATACTGTTTTTGCATGAACTATTCCAGAACAGCTGACCTAAACAGCGGTCTTAAAATAACAACCGAGTGGTGGTGGTGGTGTTATGGAGACTCCAGTATTGTTCTAGAACGTAAGAAAATAAATCATTAACAAAAAAAAACAATGAATTAGAAGCCATGCCCAAGCTTTTGAATACAGTACTGTACAAGAACACCAGAAAAAACATGCACTTTCCATGGGGTTTTAATGTATATGTTCCCACTGATGCAAATTCCTGAGTGGAATCCTTAATTATAGCCCATCTGTCTCAAGCAGAGCAGCAACTAATGACTTTAAAAAAAATTAATAAAAATAAAATAATCTATTGATTTTTGATACAGAAATAAATTGACTACATGGATTATAAATCATGTAGTTGCTTAATGGCTTTTACTCAGCTGTCAGTTTTTTAATTTACCCCGTGGGTGTTTTTGGTGCATGTGCAAACTAATAATAAAGACAATAAAGAGAGAATGGAATAATTACTTTTTCGTGAAGCACTACAAACTAGTATTAATTGCCCCCCCCCACCCCCCACCTAGTAGGTGTTTGAGATCAGCCCCGGCAGAAACTCAGCCACTGATTGGTCAGGAAATCCGGGCAGAATCAAAAAACTTTGCCGAAATCAGATTTTCTTTCCTGATTCTAAAGTAATATGGACATATTAGAACTGATCTCTTTATTTCCTTGTTTTTCCACACTGAGCTCCAGCCACATCATTGTCTGATTGGATAACCGCATGCATTAGATGATACCGTAATGCATGAGGGGTGATCAAGTAATGAGTTTGTCGTATCATTAAAAAAAAAAAAAAAAGGCGCAAACTGACATTTACGAAAGACTTCAAGGATGGTATGGTGGTGAGGTGAATGAGCAGTCGTTCCTGTGAATATTCCGCGAATGGAACGCCTGATTCTTGAAACTCATCACTAACATGCGGAAGAGACTCTGACTGTGAGAACTGTATAGTACGCATGATCATTCACAAGCACCACTTGCGCATTACAAGAACTTGACGGAGTTATTTCCACATCCCCTGTTCAGTCCGTGCTCCAAATCAGTTTCCACATGTTTAGGCCATTGAAGGAGTTCCTGGGAGGCCAGAGTTTTGGACGTGAAGCAGGCAGTCCCATCATGGCTTGGGTGTCCTGGGAGATCTTTCTACCTTGATGCTATCCAAGCATTAGTGAAACACACGAGTGTAGTAAGGTAGCAGGCGCGGCTTGGTGGTAAAGGTCACCAGTTTGAACCCTGATGCTGGCGGGCTGCTAATGTTGGACCCTTGAGCGAGGTTCTTCCCCCTGCCCAAGTGCTCATGTACAATCGGGCATTAAGCTTGCAACAGGATCCTGCAAGTAACTGCCGCAGAAACGTCGACTGTATCTCCAGGGTTTAGAGTGGCATCAGATGGCATGTAAATGGCACCTTGCGTTGGTGTAGTAGTGGATTATATATAGAAATAAAGACAGGCTCTTGTAACTGTGTTCTGTTGTGCTGCACAATTAAAATCCCTGATTTGACTTTCATTTATTTTCTGCCATATTTCCCACTTCAACCGCTTCTGGGTTGCAAGTTTGTATTTGCTTGTTCTTGCTAAGTATACACATCCTCTTGGGTCTTGTTTGATACAGCTGCTATTTGTTGGCAGATCAGCTCCAGTGATCAGTAAATAACAGAGGGCGACGTTGCCGTTTAAACAAACCGGTCATCTGGTATATGCTCATGGCTAGAGATTAGACACATGTGTCGAGAGACCCATGGCAGCAGAAGTGCAATCGGGTGTATACTGCCAAGCGCGTTACCATGTCCAACATCCTATAAAACCGTGTCGACCGTGGCCAGTGGGGATCTGCCGAGCCTAGCCTCGCGGTCCAGGGCTCATCTGTCATTTTTGTAGCGTGTTTGTATGTGGAAGGCGACGCTAGTTTTTCATTCTCCCGCTGCCGTCTGGCAATTAAACGAATAGAAAATGGGAGCGAATACCATATCGAGAGTGCGTGCACTACCTGAACCTCTAGCTCTGTGCACTACGCACCTCCTGAGACTTGCCATCTCCTTTGTTTTGCTCTATTCCTCCCCGTCATCCCTTTATGTCTTGCAACATCGTTCCTTCCCCCTCCTCATCAGACTTACAAGTTTGCTTTCATGCCTAACTTCAGAGATGATCTGGAAATAAAAATGCGAAAGGACCGTAAATTAGGTGTGTGGATTGTGCGTGTGGGTTCTGTCTGCAAAAGCATGATTTGCATACACAGCAAGCTAAGGTATGCACAACCAGGAGTGCAGTTGCATAAATTAACACCTACATAAGGCTTGCTACAGTATGCAGCATTCATGGAAATTTTTTTTTTTTTGGTACCTTTTGTGTTCCTAGAAAAAGCTTGAATGCAGAGATTTGTACATATGAATTAAATTTTTGGTATAACGTCACTATCTATCCTGCACCTGAGGAAATGCATTCTTGCTGAATTTCTTACCCCGTAACGTACAGGGTGGGGTTCTTTTTTTTTTTTTAATTTTTTTTATTTAATTTTTATTTCATGTTTATTTTGCATGGTGTATTGGTTCCAGAGCTGCATTCCTTATCTTAATTAGAGAGCTGCAGAGGGATGGCGACAGCGGTAATACCACGGTTATCCGCGGAACAAGATTGGAAATATTCCCACGGTGAAAGCGGTAATGGCGATATGCTTTGCGGTGTCCCATGGGAACGGTGATAAAATGGATTTTAACATGCCAGTAATGAAAGAACTCGTGTTTAACAAATAAAAATCAATGTCTCTAAAAGCCCAAGAATTGGCTCCACATAGAGCTTTTTTTTTTTTTTTGTGTGTGCCTAGCAGTAAAACAGGTTCGTGAATCAAATTAAAGGTGTAGAGGCTTGCTTGTAAAATCTGTGTTCGGCGACGAAGATGTTTAAGACGCGCTTCGTTTTGCTCGTTTGTCAGAAAAGTGAAAGTGTAAATTTAGACTCAGACGGTGTGAATTGTTTTTGATAGATTCCGCTTAAAATTACATTTGACACCTTGTATGATTGAAATGGTTTG
>JAQQZT010000011.1:5394253-5406243 GCA_030068275.1 Clarias platycephalus
GGGGGGGGTCTGTCTGAGAGGCTGGTTGGGGGTGAGGTCTTTGTCTGAGGGTGGGGGTGGGGGGGTGAGGTCTGTCTGTCTGGGAGGCTGAGTGGAGGGTGGGTGAGGTCTGTGTGTTTCTCTTGAGATTTCAGTCATACTATACATGTACTATAAGAACAATATGTTGGGACACACACACGTTGCACCCCTTTTGGAGGTTCAGTTTGTGAGGTTCTGACGTCGTAACATTTTGTTAGATCTGTGGTGAACAACGCGGCGCTTTATAACTTGATTTATTGATGTAGTGCGAAAGCGAGAACGGCTCTGATGCCTCCTCTCGCGGTCTTATCTGTTTAAGAAGTGCTATTTCCTGCCTCTCTTTCGTTAACCTACCAGGCATGAACGAACACGCGCACACACTTTATAGCACATTGTTGTAGTTTGTTATTCATTTAGCAGAGACGCTAGTCTGATGGAGTATGCAGTTGTTAAATTTTGCCTTGCAGCTGTTTAAACACTGTACCGTTCTTATCATCTTTCTTCCGACTTGAGAACTGTGTGTGTGTAATCAGAATGTAAACAGCTCGAAGTGTTTTTGCGTCCTTCCTCGAGCGCATCGCTAATACAATTACAGCTTCACGTTATGAAGGATTAGGGTGAACTTGGACGACACGGGACGAGTTTTGCAATTTCGATTCGTCGGTTTGCTGTCGTCAATCCCATATTACAGAGCGACACGTCAGGGCTTTCACATTTTCGCAGGATAAAGTTTAATCATATCAAAAAAACGCAAGATAGAAATCGCAGGCGGCATGGCCTACCCCTATTCATGTGTTCATTTTATTATGTACAAATCTGCCTGTTAATTGTGGATGAGATTTTCTTCCAACTTTTTTTTTTTTTTTTTTTTCATTAATTTATTATTTTTTTTTTTATATATTGCTGTATATTCTGCAGCGGATTCAACTCCCTATTCCCTTATTTTTGTCTTTTTGTTCAGCCAAGCAAGTTTACAATATATTGAATGAACTAGTTACAATGTGTTAAAAAGAAAAAAATCTGAATTATTGGGTAAAAGAGCTTTATATAGGCATTTAAAATGTTTCCTTTGTATCTGGCTCAATTAATGCATTTGTTTGAGATTTAATTGGTTTTTTTTTTTTTTTTTTTTTTTTTTTAAATACAGTTCTTTTTATACTATCTTATCATTTCTAAGTCTCTGGTTTTAAGGAGTTTTACATTTTGGTTGATATACGAATATTAGACACCAGTAATTCACAGATTTTGTAATCCTGAGCCTGATGGTGATATTTAAAATAACCCATTTTATACATTTTACTTTTATATTAGCACAAAAGGAGGAATACATAAATTAATAGAAACTAGGCTCTAGCCTACTTTCTAGCCTATTAATTGATGTATTCCTCCTGTTGTGAAAGAAAAGCAAAGAATTTTTCAATATTTCATTTTCATCAAAATTAAATTTACTGAACTGTTAAAGCCTTGAAGCCATTCATCACCCTTTCATTGAACTGGCAAAAGTAAATAATTTTTAGTATTTATAAAGCAGCCTTTAATGTAACATTTCACGTGACAGATTAATTTTTTCGTGAAATATCTGCTTCAGAGGAAGGGTGTGGGGAAGATGACATTTTATTATTATTATTTTTTATGGACATCTGATTTATGGCATCCTTGTTTGTCTGGTGCTGGGGGGGTGGTTTATTTAAAAAAAAAAATTTTTATTCCTGTATAATTTGAAAATAAATAACTTTGATTAAAAAAAAAAAAAAAAAAAAAACCTGCTTCAGAAGCTCGTGTTTTAGCTTTATGTGCAGCTACATACTCGGCGAGAAGAATTCAGTTCTTAAATAACCCAACAAAAACCTTTTTGTGAAACATAAATTCAATGTAAAATGCATGACACACACACACAAAAAAAAGCCTTGCTTGTCGTACTTCATGTCTTAAACTGTGGGTCGCTGACTTTTCTCAGACGGTGAAATATTTCCGCAGAGCTGACATTTTCTTGCTGTTATGAGAGCATAAGACCATCTATTTGCCGATGGGTAGCTGCACATTAGAAGTGATGGGAGTATAAACAGATTTTACAGAATTTGTGGTATTATAAGCCATTTTTAAATGCCACTTGAATACGGTTTCCTACTGTACATTACAATGTAATTTGAGCCTTGTGAATACAGGACCTCAAGTTTTGTCAAATATTTAATGATTACTGTATTAAACCTTTGTATCGTTGTGAAGTAATCTACTATAAATGCTTATAGAACTTAAAGAACTCTTGTACGCGTACAGTTGAAACCAGGTATTTATATACACCTCAGAAAAAAACTAACTTCCGTTTCAGATCAATAAATATTAAGTTTTTTTGCATTTGTTAAATGTCAGAATCGAGCGAGAATTCTATGGAATTTTTCTTTATTACTTTCATCAGTCAGAAAATGACATGCACTTCTGTAATATTTGGTAAAACTGCCCCGAAACGGTTTCACTTGGGCCGTAGGTTTTGGGTAACCTTCCACAAGCTTTCTACAATAGTTTAGTAGCTAGAATAAAATGGCTAGAATTTTGGCCCATTCCGCCCGACAGGACTGGTATTACTGGGTCAGGTTTGTAGGCCTTCTTGCTCACACTTGCCTTTTAATGGGATTGAGATCAGGGCTTTGTGATGGCCTCTCCAATACATTGACTCTGTAACTAATTTGGAGGTATGCTTAACATTGTCCATTTGTGCCCAAGCTTTAACTTCCTGGCTGATGTCTTCAGATGTTGCCTCAATATATCCGCATAATTTTCTCATTGTCATCTATTTTGTGAAGTGCACCAGTCGCTTCTGTAGCGAAGCCGTTCAAAACACAGCTTCACCCTTTTTCCTCCAAATATAACGTTCATTATGGCTGGACATTTTTGTTTCGTCACACAGGACAAGTCTCCAGGAATTAAGATTTTTGTCCCCATGTGCAGTTCCAAACTGTAGTCTGGGTGGAGAAGGCCATTGCTTCAAAACTACCATTAAAAAAGCCAGAGTAACCTTGAGCTCATGGTGGTACAGGACTCGTTTTACTGTGGAGAATGACGCTTGTCTTTCCCAGTTTCAGCCCGCATCTTCACAAGTTCTTTTGCTGTTGTCCCGCGGTTGATTCTCACATTTCAAACCAAAAAAACGTTCCTCTCTGGGACTTTGAAACTGTTTTACGCCGTCTCATCAGGACACGAACGTATGCGAATTCAGAACAATTATAAAACAATTTCTTAATCAATTGCTCTTTTCTATACCTAGAGTTTCATGATGTGTTGAATTGTTCAGCAGGCTTCTGTTAGATGACCATAGTGATCTGCTTGCTTAATAAATCTACATTGCCGCCTTAGGGAGCTCGCTCCAACAAGATAACCGGTTGAGGTGTGCGGTAATGACCAGATTATCCAGTTCGATCAGAGACTGATTCGATTATCGGAGTTAATGCGGCTCTCGGCATTGACGCCATGTCGTTATCAGTGTGAGATCCTGAGGTTGTCCGTCTCCGTCTGTATATTCAGGTATTTAAATATTAGTTTTTGTTCTCTCTTTGTGGATCCGTCAGTCTTGCTCATCTGTCTTGGGTCCCTCGATTGTGAACGTTTTGTAATCATGCTGATCAACTCCTCTCACTCATTGTATGTTGTCCGTCTCTTTATATTTACTGTAGGTATTTAAATATATTAGTTTTCTCCCTTTGTTTGTGGATCTGTCAGTCTTGCTCGTCTGTCTTGGGTCCCTTGGTTTTCTTTTCCAGGTAAAGAAGCTGATGGGTGAGAGAGAGTGAGAGCGTCGCTGTCAGACTGGTATAATGGGGACGCGTCGGAGCATGACGGCATCCTTCCCTGTAGCGCTCGCAATGCTGGTGTGAATTTCAACACGCTAGCTTTCACGATTTTCTTTAAGACCTAGAGAATGTGCAGACGGCCTGTTCTCACATTGGGAGAGCACAATTTCTTGTTTGCTCAGTATGAGTGGGATCTCGATGTATCTCCCCTGTCAATCACAGCCGGCACTAGCCAATCGTGTGTATTTACGAGGTCTTGTGTATGAAAGGTGGCTGCATAGTGTGTAGCATCTTGCACCTCCAGGGTCCGGGTTCGATTCCCGCCTCAGGGACAGCTTGCATGGAGTTTGCATGTTCTCCCTGTGTATGGTGGATTTCATCCGGATACTCCGGTTTCCCTGCACAGTCCAAAGACATGCAGATTAGGCTGATTGGTGGGACCAACAATGGATTGGCACAGGGTGTACCCCGCCTCGTGCCCCATGAGACATGCTCCAGGCATTCCGTGACCCTGTATACCGGATAAAGCGGTATAGACAGTGAGTGAGGGTGACGATTATGCCGCATGAGCTTATGTCATGAAATAAGCTGTCTGCTGTCGTGTGACGGGGTGGGGCGGGGAGGGAAGCAGACTAATGGGAACTAGGTATTTATGGGAAAAATGGGGAAGATGAATAGCGAAATACCTCACGTACTGATTTCTGACAAACCTAAATAGTGCCACGATCATTTCTGTCATTTGGATGAGCGAGCTGATGACGCCTCGGAACGGACATCTTTTGACCGCTTGTATGTAGATGGTATCCAGAGCATGTTTAATTACTTCCGTCAATCCTTTGGCTATGGCTTGTGTCTCCATATTGTATTCTGTGGGATCTCATTAGAAGAAAGTCAATCATAAGAACGAGAGTGCCATAGCAAGCAGAATAAATTGGTTATTACAGTGCAATGACAGCTTACAGCTGGTATTAAGCCACAATTTATAATTACATATGGCACTCCATCATACTGTTCTATAAATACGTTTGTGATTCAATGGGGTGATCATTATGCAAAACATTTAAGCTTGGAACTCGGCAGAGAGAAGCAAAAGTTTTTTTTTTTTGTTTTTTTGTTTTATTAAATTTTTTTGCTTTTGCATATACATATGGTTCTTGCTCACTCACTCATTATCTATACCGCTTTATCCTGTATTCAGGGTCGTGGGGGGCCTGGAGCCTATCCCAGGAGACTTTGGGTACGAGGCGGGGGTACTCCCTGGATAGGGTGCCAATCCATAGCAGGGCACACACGTACTCGCACACTATGGGCAATTTGGGAACGCCAGTTAGTCTAACCTGCAAGTCTTTGGACTGTGGGAGGAAACCGGAGTACCTGGAGGAAACCCACCAAGCACAGGGAGAACATGCAAACTTCATGCACACAGAGATGGGAATCGAGCCTGGCTTAGAATCGAACCCGGACCCTGGAGGTGCAAGGCGACGACCCAGGTGCCGCCTCTTAATCGATGTCTCTCGTTTCAAGAGCTCGCACAGTGTGGCTGTGTGCTACAAAATCAGACCAATCAGAAATTGGACGAAGGCCAGTTCAAATTAGTTGATCCTGATTGGCAAGGCATCGGAATTAGCGTTTTTCGTCACCCGAGAGATGTTGAGGCATACTTGCAAGGATGTGAGCGAGCCAAAATGCCTTCGTATGAAATGCGAATGCGTGATTTTAAAAGTTTTCAGTCCAAAAAACGCAGACAAACTTACTTGGCAGAGCTTGTGAGCGTATGCATGCGGGCACACAAGCTGATACCAAAACCGTTAAGGTTTGCCTATATACTGCAATTCGTCGTCTTTTTATTTTATTATTTTTTTTAATATATCAGCATCCAGATAATTTGGGTCTATTAGACATGCATTGCTTACCTAACTTCACGTTGGCATCACTTTGCCAGATAACCAGTGGCTTGTGAGTGCTGGGGGTGGGAGGTTGAGGTGAGAGATGGCGGCAGGTGCAGCATGACTGACTTGTTTCTCAGCAAATCATTGTCCTTACAGTTAAACTTTTTGTGTTTTGTTTTTCCTGCCCTTGCCAAAGCCAAGATCAGATTGCCTGGTGTGGCGTCCCCTCCGCACAAGCAACCGGCAGACCCCACCAACTGCCCTTGCCAAGATGCCTCTCTAGGTAGTTGCCTAGTTCACCTATATGGATGCACCACCACTAGGTGAAGGGAGGTTATTTGGCGTTGGTGGCGCAGGTGGAGAAAATTGGCGGCCCATGATTAGAACTGGCCGTGTTGGTTACTAGTGTTTCATTTCATGCTGAAAGCAAGATAGACACTGTAGACACCAAAAAACAGCAATCAGTACATACAATATCTTGTACATTTCTGACATTTAATACGTTATGTCTCATGTAGAATAAACACATTTTTGTATTTTTATTATTATTATTTGAGCCATCTTTCTTCTCAATTTGGTCACCTACAGTCCCTATTCCTATCCGGTATCTACACGTTAATATTACAACAGCCATCAACTGTTGAAGGATGTTGGAGGATGACTATCAGTTGCTCATGCTGCATCACAGGACAGTATAACCCTCAGGAGTGCTACAGTATCTGTCCTCATACACAAGCTAACAGACACCGACAGACAGTTGGCCGGTTTTACTCTGATCGACGGGAGTGAAATCGTATATCGCAGTACACGTAGATCTCCTGGCAGTGGCATTGTCTGTCTGGTGGTTATAATCATGTGTCTCTGCGTCTGCCTGCCGGCTCGCATTCACATGAAAGTGAAAAGTTATTGCTATGGTTTTTATAATCGGCTCCCCCAAGATTCCTGTCCCAATGTGTCTCTTTAGAATGGATCCTTCCAACTCCACGGAGTTTACCTACATTACTAGTCTCTTGAACTTTTATTCAAGGAGCACGGGACGTAATTTTCACACACGTTGTCCACCACGGGGTCCAGACTGTAATCCAGAGGGAATCTTAGGAATGTGCTGGTGGAGGTCCTGCACAGTGGTCCCTCTCCAATCATCAATACAAAATCCACTGCAATAGCGCATTTGGCAAAGAATTTAAAAGCCTTCTTTTCCATGAAAAACCTGGACTTTTAAACATGAGCCACAAATTTTCAAGAGTTGGTGCTCCAAAAGTTTAAAATTAGCCTGCTTCATATGTTTTGCAACCAGCTTTTAAGTCTCCTTAATTGTGTCCAAGTTTCTACCATCTACGTAGATGATTTGAGGCTCTCCTGAAGAACTCTCGGGTGTAGTCCTCATTTTTTATTTCCTCCACTTTATGCAATACATCAGTTTCCCTGGAAACCAAATAGCCTCAAAGCATGATGTACCACCACCATACTGAAGAGCCTCACCTTTGCTCCAACAAATGTTCCTCTGGTCCAGCTTCCTCTGGAAGGCTTCTTCGCGGCAAATTGTAATCAAGAGGTGTGAATTTTGGAAAAGCAGTCGTTCAGTCCATGGTGATATAAAAACTTGCAGACAGTGACGCTGGTGTTTCTAGTTAATTTTTAGGCCATTGGTGGGTTCTGACCATCTAAACTTTCTATATGTACAATTGTTTGACCTGATCTTGGAATCTGCAGTGGATTAGAAATGGCACCGACATTCCTGACTAGTATATAAATCTACCATCCTCTTTCTCAGATCTGCACTGAGCTCTTTAGACTTTCCCATTGTACTGTATTTTTGATGAAACCCTTTGTGTTGGCAAAGAGAAGCTACCAGCTGTAGTAAATCATGATGACTAACAAGAAGTTGAGTGGCTCGGCTTGGCAAGTGAAGACATTTTGGGACTTTGGCACCACCAAATTAATAATCTAAGTGGGTGTATGTGTAATTTCCATCCTGTGTTAACCTTAAATAATTTAAGAAAACAAAACTTCGATATGGCATTAGATAGGAACTGAGAGAGGAACCAGGCTCAGAAACCTGTTCACTTGAAGGTGACGGTGGATATTGGCTTATAAATCAAATGCACACTGTTGTCTCATGTCTCATGCTCTTTTTGTTTCTCTCTTTGTGTCTCTCTGTGGCAGTGTGGATTTGGTGCACGCTCAGCTGCGGGTGTGTGAAGGTCGCAGCCTGCCTGAGCTGGGTCTGAAGCAGGATAAAATCAAGATCAATGGCTCTGCCATCCAGTGCCGTGTGACCACTGAGGACCCTGCACGGGGCTTCCAGCCGGACACGGGAAGAATAGAGGTAGGCAAACATCTGTCCACCTTTTCAGTCTTGTGTGTTCTGGATAAAATAGAAAAACACTCATTGGACCGTAATGGTAGTGATTTAGTCACACAGCCCTAAATCTGGTCACAATGGAGTATCCCTGTGACCGTGCATTTGATATGATATTGATCTTCAGCACATCCACACAACTGTGTAGATTAGCTTATACATCCTGTACACGTCTCACTGTAACTGATGTGAGCCTTTGCAACAAAATCTGAAGAATAGAATAACTTTTTATCCTGCAGCATTAAGATTTCTCCAAAGCATGCTTCATGAGCACCACCAATGTCCAGCATGATGCCCCGACCTCAAACCTACTGATCACCTTTGGGGCTGAATTTGAACACTTGCACCAAGACTTCAGTGCCTGACCTGGCTAATGCTCTTGTGGCTAAATGAACACACATCCCCACAGCCACGCTCCAAAATCTTATTAAAGCCCTTTCTAGATTAGTAGAATTTATTATAGCAGGAAAGGGTGCTATAATGGGGATAAAGGGATCGAACATGGGATTTTCGACACTCTCATATGGAGGTTATTTGACCAAATGGTGTATAGTTTTATTACTTCCCCTGACTGTGTTTCAACATAAGGTCAGTTAACACACAACACAACTGTAGGGACATCTATGTTAATGTTTTTATTAAAGAACCCTTTGAAGAACCTTATTTTAGTGTACACACAAGTTGGATATTAAAGGAGACCCATTATGCAAAATTATGTTTAAAATTTAGGTTTTTTTTTCCTCCCCCTTTTTTTTTTTTTTTTTAAATCAATGCTCAAGCCAATTCAAAAAAATTCTCTATTATGACCTCATATAAGCGAGACCCCTTCAGCTGGAGTATTAACATAGACTTTGGGCAACCTCTGATTTTAAAGCTTTGATAGAGGATGAGGTTCGACTGTTGGTCAGCGATTATCAGTTAATATCTTAACATGGGAAGTTGGTCAGCTTGGCAGGGTGGTCGTCTTGGAGGCTGTAATGGTTATTCTTATTGGTCATTTTCCGTATGGTATAGGACTTTGCATCCGCTCATGTTTAAAGTGGGTCTCATTGCCAGTGGTATTGAAGCGTAAATTATAGCTTGACTAGTTACTTTACAGGTCTAATTAGAAGTCCTTTAGCTAGCCTACATGGCAAGTTGTACTGCCTTTCCATGTGTGCAATTTATTGACTTGAAATAAACTAGAAATGGTTGCTGTTATAATTTAATAAAGTATGGTGAGCTGGTTAGCTACAGTATGTAAATGCATTAAAAGAATTTGAGGTGCATATACTGTATGTACGTTACAATAGGTCTTAGTCGTTAGTAAATGTTCCTTTTCTTCAAACCAACTGCCGAGTTTGTCATCCAGAATGCGTGTACAGTGTTGAGTATTCTGGGCCAAATTCCACAACCCTTATGAGACTCAGATGAAATGTCTTTCTCTTAAACTATCTGTAGACGCTACTTTGGTTTAGCTCAGTGGGACTGCAGAAGCTACTGTATGTATTTATTTGGAAATTGCAAAGGTTGTGGAATTTGGCCTCAATTACTTACATTATACTCGTGTTGTGGTGCAGGATAATTTATAACGACCGAGACCTATGGTAATGTACTTGTACAGTATCCACCTCAAATGTTATTTAAGACAGGCTTGGGGAAAAACTAAAAGCACGAACTATCCTTTTAGTACGGTCAGAGCAAGTGTATAAACTCCCAAGTGTAAGACGGAGCTCTGGTTCGGTCATTAACAAAGTGTCTTGGGTAACAGCTTTTAAACTCTGAGCTGTGGGTTCAGGCTTCTTTGCATTTTTCATACCTGGCGATTTACTCCCAACCCAAGTTAAAACCGCCCTGCTTTGTCCTTTTCCTCACGAGACCGATGGTGTGGGGTCAGCTGGAAGTAAGGGGGACGCTTTTCAGATTAGGCGCACATTTCTTTTAATTGATACTAGCACTGGGTCTATTATTTACAAGCTTAACTGCACTGTCAAGCTACTGTAAGTGCACGTGCCTTTAATCAAACATTCATTTGCAAGTTCCATTAAGTTGTGAGCAACCATTTCCTAAATACAAATGTGCAAACCAACTACAGCCTATTTTGCACTTTGGTGATATGAGGGTCACAGTAGTAAAGATCACCAGAG
Organism: Clarias platycephalus; assembly: GCA_030068275.1. NCBI lineage: Eukaryota > Metazoa > Chordata > Actinopteri > Siluriformes > Clariidae > Clarias > Clarias platycephalus. The sequence continues at coordinate 5,404,437 of JAQQZT010000011.1, forward strand.
ACTTACCCAAGTAAGACATTCGTGTTATTTGCCAGAGTAGAGATTTCCTAGGGCAAATCAAGTGTTTAACATATTGTTGTCTTTTAATTAAGGACAAAAATAGACCATGCGCTTGTGTTTAGGACTGCTTCTAAACAGCTGTGTTCATAGACATTTGCGCACAGACAGGTCTGAAGAAACCCTCCCCTCGCCAAAAAAAAAACCCTGAGCAATTAGCACCATGTCCTAGTCAGTATTCTCCGTTGAGGTTTCTCACCTTCCACTTCTAAGTTCGTCTTTGCTCTTTTGATGCAGTTCTTAAAACCCAAAACATTTATACTGGAGAAAAAATTATGGGCCTCGGCTATTTGAGGTGGCTCCTGCTGTATAAGTAGACGCGCTCTGCTTGCTTGCATACTTGAGTAGAAGTACAGAAGTCCTCACATTCAAGCCCTGTACTTGATACTTGAATCAGCTCACAGTAGCCTTTTTCCACAGAAATCTTTTTCTGCTTCCCAATTGTGAAAGTACTATTTTCATCACCAGTCTGCAACTGGCTTCATCGGGCGACCCATGTTTACCCATCGTTTGTGGCAGTTACTTACAGAGGCAGGAATAGCTCGGTGGATAATGTGTTGGAATGCTGACCAGAAGGTCCCCGGTTTGAGCCCCGATGCCGCCAGGTTGCCACTGTTGGACCCTTGAGCAAAGTCCTTCACTACCAAATTCTCTGATTACTGACTTGGAAATGAAAGGAAGCCACATTTTCTGCTTACGTCAACGTGAATAAGCGGAGCTTGTGGAGAAATTGTTTGCTTAAGCAGAAACGAGCACGTAGACATGAGTGCTATGTCTAGAAAAAGCTGCTGCTTTGTCTTTCGTCTGTTCCCAAAGCAAATCATCTTGAGCAAGTTTCACAACAAATGCTATCCACCCACTTCCACCTGTGTGAGCTTGGTGATTGGTGCGATTCCACCCCATTCCCCCCCACCCCCCCGCGTTGTGTGGATGGCCAATTTTGCTCCTAACTAACGGTATAAGATATCAGGTATGCCACCCAGAAAGACTATTGTTTTTACCATTTCCATTACCGTATTTTCAGCAGTCTTGAATTTAACTACTCTCCAGTTGGTTACTTGTCAATGATAGTCGCTTTGAGTTGGCAAATCACTTTATGCGTCCTAAGATCACCATTCTCGACTTGGCGTGTTCTTTCTGAAGAAAGCTGAACAGCGTAAACCGTTAAGACAATCTCCCGTCATCATTGAAGGAAAATGTCAGCCCATGATAAGGGAGGAAAAAGGCTGTTATTGCTCTAAGGAAAATCTCTATAAGCTCTTTTGAAAAGGCATCTGGAAAGAAAAAAGATCTGGCAGATGAGCAACAAAATCTGATAACTCTATGCAGATCTCATAGCATGTGGAACTGACGGTTGTCTTCTCCAGACATGAAAGCAGCTTAAGTCTCAACACAAGCAGGTGTGTGTGTGCACTTCACCAGAGCATAAGGAAACTCCGGATGCAGAGCTGATGGATCGCTTAGCAGCTCGGAAAACATGCATTTAGGCATCAAACCATGGTTGAGCAGCTTGCGTGGGTTAAAACGCGCAAGACCTGGACTTCTACTTAATGCAAGGTTTTAGAGGGTAATGAACTAGAAATTGCAAATTTCAGCTTATCGTTAAGAGTTTACATATACACAACTGGGAAGGAAGTTCGTATGTTTACAAGGTCAGGAAATGTGAAGATTTTTCCAGCAGAATGCCATATTTCTGGGCAAGAGAGTAAACTAAAGCATGAAGTCAAGCATACATCATATATACATATAC
>JAQQZT010000011.1:5476407-5489737 GCA_030068275.1 Clarias platycephalus
TTTTTTTTACGAGGACTTTTGACTGTGGAGAATAACCGTGACAGAACACAGTTATGAGAGTTAAAAACTTGCATTATATCCCCTGCCACACTAATGCACTTTTCCTGTGTTTCACTACTGCTTGGATACCATCGAGGTAGAAAGTTTTCTTGGTATGCCAGACCCATCTGAAACACTGGCCTCCCAGGAACTCCTTTAAAGGCCCAAACATGTGGGAAATGGCTTGGAGCGAGGTCAGGACTATACAGGAATGTGGCAATAACTTCCAGCAAATGCGATTTTACATTAAAGACTGCAGTGGGCTCCAAGCCACCCGAGCCGGTATAGTCATTCACGGTCTTGCAGGCTTCTTTAAAACATTTCCACCACTTAAATGTTGTAAAGTGGCTAAGAGTCTCCTCACCGTACTGTTTGAAGTCTTTTGAAGTCATTGTCATTGAAGTCTTGTTTATCACAAGTCCCGGTTTGAGTTGAACACCCCTTGCGTACAGTATATGTATAAAGTGAAATTATACCAAACCAAATAAATCAAAATACATTTTTCCTCTGATGTGTTGAAGCACACTAAAATCGGTGAAACAAATGATTAAACATGGAAACCTGATGCGTGATTGCTTTGTTCCAGGTTCTGCGAGGTGGCCAAAGAGAACGGCATGGACATTTTCCGCGTCTTTGACTCTCTGAACTACCTCCCCAACATGCTCCTGGGTATGGAGGCAGCTGGTGCGGCCGGAGCTGTGGTGGAAGCGGCTATCTCTTACACTGGCGACGTCTCCGACCCCACGCGACAGAAATACACTCTGGACTACTACTTGAAGCTGGCTGACGAGCTCGTGAAGGCTGGCACGCACATACTTTGCATTAAGGTGATCAAGCTTGTAGTCATAAACAGGACGAGGGATAGATTCAGACCAGTTTTCATTGTTCTGCTCTTTGGGTTGAGCTTTCTTCTAGTTTTATTTTTCCAATGTTCCTTTTTCGCATGCTGTGTTCAGCCTCGGTGGTGCTTTTCCTTCAATATTGCCACTCGTACTGTATAATACCCTGCTGATCTACTGCCTGTCTCATTCGAAAACACACTCGCGCTTTGACAAATCTCCGTTTGCTCCAGGACATGGCCGGGCTGCTGAAACCGGAAGCTAGCCGTTTGCTGATCGGTGCGCTGAGGGATCGTTTTCCCGACACTCCTATTCACGTGCACACTCACGACACGGCGGGTGCCGGCGTAGCAGCCATGTTGGCGTGTGCCGAAGCCGGAGCGGACATCGTGGACGTCGCGGTGGACTCCATGGCCGGAATGACCTCCCAGCCTAGCATGGGCGCCATCGTCGCCTGCACCAAGGGAAACAAATACAACACGGGTGAGTGCTACCGATCATGTGGGCGTGTCTTTTAAAATTGCAAGAGGTAAGAAAAAGTGTTCGAAAATGACGAGACCGCCCCTTTGTGTAGTAAACACATTTTAGAATCAGTGTGAATAGCAATGCTGATTGAGAGTTTAAAGATTTACATAAGCGACTTTTTTTTGGATCTATTTATTTATTATTTTTTTTTTCTAATGGATCACATTGTTGTTGTTTGCATTACTGCCTTGTTTTTTTTTCCCTGTTGAAAGCATGGTGCCCTCTCGAGCCAGGGCAATATCAAGAGCTGGCCCTTCTCTGATTTATTTATTTTTTTTAGAATGAATTCACGCTGTGCACAATTGTTGCAACCTCTTGTTTTTACCGAAGCACACTTAATGCCCATGCATCGGCCCAAGTGGCGCAATCCAAATAACCACGCATACTCCAGTAATCCCATTTTCATAACCATGTGTACTCACGGCTGTTTAACTTATGCAGCTTTTCTTTCACCGCTTCTTTTTTCTTTTTCACAAGCGTTTCCCCGTGGTTCTCCACCTCTCCGAAGGCGGGTTGGGTCGAAGAATGTCAGGCTTCTCAGAACCAGCTCAAGAACAGAACAAGCCTGGCTAATAAAAGTAGTGCAGAGCGTACGTGAGTGTGAGAGAGAGAGAGACAGGATGCGTAGGGGTGAGAGAAAACGAGTGCGGAGAAGAAGCGACTGCGTAGGGGTGAGCGAGAAAAGGGCAGCGAGAGGGGTCAGAATGCACGGACACGGTTTGGGTGCGCTGAGTGACCTCGTGACCTTTCCTTAATTGTGACATTACAGGAACCGCTGGTGCTTAACCTCATCTTATGAGCTTGGCACCTTGCCGTCGTGAGCGAGCGAAAGCAAGCGAAAGAGAGAGAGGGATGCCAGGGAAAGAGGGCAGAGAGTTCTCAGTTCTGTAGCCTTTCAGGTCACTGTGCTGTCAACAAAAAAAAACATCGACCCTCTTCACCCCTGCATTTAAAAAAAAAAAAAAACATGACTTTTAAACAGTTAACTTCTCTAATGTAGCTTATTTCTATTATAGAGGATGGCATTTGGATCGAAATTGTTCAGCAGTAAAAAAAATTTACGTCATCTCATGTACTGTAGAACTTTTTGTAAGATTTTTATAAGCGTTTCATTAGGGAGAAGAATTTTGTTCATTTCAGTTTATGATCTCATAAAACTAGCTGCGTGGATGGATTGAACTCATCATGGTTCATGCAAAGTATTTAAGGAGACTGATTCAGAAGGTGTTGATTAATTTCCTCTAACAGCAGCTTGGACAGCGTTTTTGCTGGTTCACGTCCTGCATGTTATCGTTTCTACGGTGATGCTTTACTATCTAAGACAAATAATGAATGGATGGAATTATACAACATTTGGTTCCAACCAAATTGTCTGATTAGAGGAATTTCACGGTTGGCGATATAGAGCATAACGGCACTGGGACATATATGGAACTACTGTATATGCATCACTCAATCACAGGTCTTCAACATTCGTTAATTACACAAACCTTAAGTTCGCAAGCATGGATGAAGTGGTTCTGTACGCTCCGCAGGGAAAACCTCATGGAAACTCCGCATTTAGAACCAGGCACAGAAGCACGTTCAGCTAGAAAACGCGTCTGATGACGTAATGTCCTCTTAAACATCTGGTTTCCTTAGTAATTGCTTCCAAGTCGTTCTGATTTGCCTGTGAACAGTCAGTGTTGTCCTGTCCACTGCTAACATGAGCTACAGTACAGAGCTAACTAGCTTCTAACACAATGCTGAATCATGGCTCCGTCTTTAACCCCTGTTGTGGAACAGGGGATTGTACACCCTAGCGCACTAGCTTTCCATTTAACGATATTTAAGATTAATCTGGAATCCAGGGCCTCAGCTTTTTAGAATTCTGAGCGCTCCTATCTTAAAAAGTCTTAGCTGGGAGTCCTAGGTTAAAAGTGATTTTAGGAAACTTCTCAGAGCAACTCTGAGTAAGGAAAGTACAAAAACCTTTATCTTAATGAGGTGTGGTTGACTCCGTTGCTTGGGATGATGCAGCAATTCACGATCTGTGATTACAGATTTTTATTTTAATCAACCAAAGTTCTTAAAATGCGCTCTTTGTGAAAATAGAATACTGTATGATAATAGAATAGACAGTGAAATCATTGTTTGTATATAAAGAAGCTGTAAGAACTTTTTTTTTTTTTTTATAGGCTTAATATCTTAAAGATAATTAAAACAGACCAATGTTAAACTTTTGAAGCAACCAATTTCCAAACAATAGTTACTATATGTAAGTTATCTTATTTACCATACTGATTTTATTACTTGTAATCCATTTCAGATTGATGGGAGCAAAATGGCTCAGCTTTTACCAATTTACATGATTGCAGGACAGTCTATTTAAGTTGCACTTTTGGATGGTATGTAGTCAACAATCCAAGAGAGATGTGAGGAAGTAAACGAATGTTTCATAAAACATGTTATCTTTTCTAAGATTTACTCCTAAATTTAAGAGGAAATCCTAAGAAAATGTCATAATTCTAAGAATTTTCTTAGAATTTCATCACTAGGAGCAACGTTTAGGCTTAAGAAGCTTTCTGAATACGGGCCCAGAAGTCTTGCTTATGTTGTGGAATACTGGAATATACAGATTTGTTTGGACTGTCCTACACATTCATGGTGATGTACAGTGGACATACTGACATCAAAGAAAACGTTCTCATTGGCCAAAGTTTTCAGGATGTACTCTTACAAGAAAATAATTTGTGCTCTATTTTCCTATAGTACTTGCGTGTTTTATTCCATACTTAACATTTTATAATAGTTAACAAATAAACAGAAAAATACAGGAAAACTATACAGGAGCAACTTTTCTAAACCTTTCTGATGCATCGACAATTCCCAGGTACGGTCGACAGATGGTTCTCACATGCAGGGTTGCGTTTTCTCAGACGGCCTCTAGACTTCGTGAGAGCGCAGTGGGTGGTTAGGGTGGATCGAAGACATGTTTGCATATTCATGCATATTAATAAATCCTCGCGGACCTTATGGTAGTGAAGGTGTAGAGTTATTTATTTGCGTAGGATATTTTACTAGATTCCTAGGCATGTAAAAAAATTTGTTTGGCGCATTATGTAAAACCTAAAATTAAATACCTTTCAGTCATTCATACTACTTGAAATGAAATACTTTTGATTTGAAAAATAAAACCGTAATTTCTGAGCCGTGCCTCATTTCTCTTTTATTCCCACACGAGTATTAAAAAAAAAAAAAGAAAAAAGAAAAAAAAGAAAAAAACTAACACGATCCACCCGGTCCCTCCTCCCTGTCTCCGCTCTGTTAAGTGAAAAATCCTACCCTGGAACTCCAGTCCCAATCCGCTTGTCTTCTCAGCAGCATGTCGTGGGCGTGTGACATTGGCGGAGTGAATCGCATGAAGAGGTGTTCGCCGCTTTGTTGGTTCGATTTTGTCTACCGCCAGTGGATTCCTTCCTGTGGCCCCGTCTTTGGTTCGGGTTTCGGCCCACGATTATCCTAAGGAAAAGAATTATCAAGAGGCTTGAGTTTTTATGAGCGAATGTTGCTGTCAGGGCTGTCCCTACTGCGTGACGGGTTCCCGCTTGGCAGCCGACCAATAATTCCGTACAAAATTCCGTGTCAGCTTTGCGTTCCAGGTGCTGGCCTTTTTGTTTTTTTTTTGTTTTTCCCCCCTCCCTTCCCTTCCTCTCCTCCCCCTCATATGCCACGAAAATCTTGCACATTAGGAATTCTCACATGTGCAGCTCAGTCAAATAGTGTGAAATTACTCATGAGAAATATCCTTGTAGTTGGGAATATGCTTTCTCAATACATAAATTGCCTGCGTTGTGTAATTCACTTGAAAGGACACTAAAAACAATTTGCACCGCACTACACTCAATGGAGCAGCATGATAATAGCCAGAGTACGACAGGCTTCTAGTAAACATACCAGCTTAAAAGATGCGTGTACCGCCTTAAGTGTGCACACGCGAGTGTCTCGTGTGGCTTGGTGTTTTTGGAGGGCCTGTTCCTTCGGGACATGAGCTGCTTTAAATTCTTGCGCGTCTGTGTTTTGATGCCGCAATAGCTCCCGAACGTTTGTAGCTCCGGGTTGTTTGGATCCTGCATTTATTCCCTCGGCTTTACTGTGGCTGTTGTACCTGCACTGGAAACGGGAACACCAATTATCTGGTTCTTTTGTGTAGCGTCTTCCGTCAGTTCTTGTCGTGTAGCCTTCTAGCACTTACTGTACTGTATATGCGACTTTATGTGGAACACCTATACACCTGGTAATTCCCACTTTTTATCCTAATCATGTAGAAGCAAAATCATCCAGATGCAGGGCCTCGGTTAATAATCAGAACAGGGACAAAGTGTGAAATCTGTGGCATATCTTAGTGTGTCATGGTTGCTTAGTCATAAAGCTCCACTGGTGCTCGTAACGAGTGCACTCGGCACTCGTTAATCACATAACGCGTTTCTCTCTTCCTGGAATGTCCACTACGAGTCCATAATTACTGCCCCTGCCATACCTTTACTGCTGAAACTGCTGTACGTTTGCGTTTTTTTTTTTTTTTTTTTTTTTTGGCTTTTGTATTCGACAATAATGTTCTTTTTCGGCACCAAGATCATTTTACTCATTAAATCATTTCCTGAACTGATTGAGTAAAAGTAAGATAAGCAGCAGCACAATGCCTGAAATAATGCGAATACAATTCAAGAGCTTGTTCCAGGCAGGCTGGTGCAGGTATTTCAAGAACTGCAGATCTGGCATTTTCACACGCACCAGTCTCTAGGGTTTGCACAAAATGGTGCAAAAGGCGATCAACAGATCACCTATAGATGGAAGTGGCTAGTTGAGAAAAGTGGCCACAGGTAAATTTCCAGATTCATCTTTAACAGGAACTGGACCCAATGTGGTCTTCTGCTCTTGTTCCGTAGTTCCATTGTAAATCAAGAATCCAAGGCTATCGTGGGGACAGACCCACGACCCAGACAGACGGGTGAAGATTTAAAGGGCAAAACAAGCACCTAGTCTTTTTCCAGGCAACTGTCCACGTTTGGTAAATCCTTTTGTACTGGGGCAGTAGTGGCTCGAACAGTTAAGGCTCTGGGTTACTGAAAGAAAGGTTGGGGGTTCAAGCCCCAGCACCACCAAGTTACCACTGTTAAGCCCTTAACCCTATCTGCTCCAGGGGTGCTGTATCCTGGCTGACCCTGTGCTCTGACCCCATCGTCCTAACTGGGATATGCACAAAAAAAAAAAAAAAAAAAAAAGTGTAAATTATGTGACGACAGAATCTTCATGATGGCCTCAGATTCCGGTTCTTGGCTGACAGGAGTGGAACATATCTTCTCTTGTAATCCAACCACCTCAGTGTTTGAAGTTTTGTGCATCCTGAGATGCCTTTCGTCTCACCTCAGTTGTACATTGTGCTTGAGTTACTATACGTTTATAAGACTATAAGCTCAGGCCAGTCTGGTTGTTCTTTTGATCTATCAACAATGTACTTTAGCCTGCAGAGCTTCTTCTCATGATGTTTGTTTTTTGCGTTGGCGACGCCCATGTTGATGATGCTAGTTTGACTTTTTAGGAAAAACCTCCGAGAGACTTCTTTACAGCAAATGGTTAAAAAAAAAAAAATCCCCCAAAATATCCATTGAGTGGTGATTATGGGGCATAATAACGGGTTGTTGAGCTTGCTGTCCAAGTTGTTTGTAATAAAAACACATGTTAAATTCAACTCTGTTGAACTTAATAGAACTGTTTTCTTGGTTCCACTTAATATTTAGTACAACAGCATGACCTTGAGTGTGATGTTGCTTAATTATATAACGAGGGAAACGCTCGGATCAGGTTTTTACATGGTTGGTTACGTGTTGAACAGATTAATAGGTAACACCACCCCTCTCATTTGGATGGTCTGTTTCGATCAATGTGTCTACATGACGCATGTTCATCCTGACTGGGCCATTATCCCCATTATTAGTGGAATATTCATGTCCATATAAATGCAGCTTTTTTGGCTTGGCAGTTGACAAACATGGACAATGAGTTTACTTGAAAAGAAAATCCATCCCATAAATAAGTTTGCAACATAACTACACTTATCGTTAACCGCAAACCGAGCTCTGCCAAATTGAGAAGCATCAAAATCGCAGCTCTTAACAACTTCCAATCTTCTATCCAACGTTTTCAACACCACGGGCAGTACAGATGAAATCATCTGGTGAACGTGACCCCATTAGAACTTGGCAGTAGATACGTCCTATTATATCCCAAATGCATTTCTTTAATTTGGTTCTAATTTCTCTCATATATGCTGATAGAAGTTAAAATGCCGACATGCCGGCTCGTCAATGCGCCATTGTTTGGTTTTGTTTTTTTGCATTTTTCAAGAGAACGAATCCCATGGAACCTGAAGCCGTCTCCTTTGTGGTCCCATTAACGCTGATTAGAACCAAAGTGCCTCCCTGAAGTCTTCAGTGATTTTTATTTTAGGACTAGGTGGTCATTAAGGCACTGCTTAGGGAGCTCCGTGCCCTTGTTTCATCATGTAGTCATGTTGTTGATTAGTCCTATTACTGCAGGATTGCCGGCTTATCCCATGATGAGGGTTGTAGTTGTGCATTTTCAATGTGATCTCTACAGCGTCGGACAAATTGCATATTTCTTCCTCCCTCTGTTCTGTAAAAATATGCAAAGTCTTAGTATTAAAATCACACGTCGGACTTTAGTTACTTCATAAGAATAGATTTAAATTGACTCGAGTACACACAACCCTGGAAGCATCGGAGATGTCTTGTCTTTAGTCTTGCAGGTTCGGATGTCGTGCACTTTTTCAAAAAGTCATTGGTAGAAATTTTTTGCATAAACTTAAGGTTTATGCTCTGCCCCAACTAACCCTCCGGGTTTGCCCTACAGCCGGGATGACTTGTCTGGAGCAGGGACCCTTTAACACCCATGTACAGTAACTCCTACAGTTAAACTGCTTGTCTGTTGGGATTTTAATATGCAACACTTAGTCTCTAGAAGGGGGTGTATAACAAACCTTTGGGCATTCGGGCAACAACAGAAGACCATATCGGGTTCCAGTTCGGTCAGCGAAAAACATGAAGCCGAGGCCACAGTGAGCAGAACCAGACACTTAAAGACTAGAGAAAGACCAGGGGAAATCGTTTTCGGTCTTTAGCCGTCTATTGTAACCTCACACCTTTAAAAAAAAAAAATAATAATAATAAGGATTTGATTTGTTCTTTATGCTAGACCATCAACCCTGCAGTCTTGTTATCTGAATATAATTGAACAGTTTGCCTGCAAAACGCTATAAAGCCCATTCTCTGACTATCACTCATTTTGGCAGTCTTTTCCTCAGGCACACAATGTTGTCTGTAGCAAACTTTTTTTTTTTTTTTTTTTTTTGTCAAACCTCTATATCTTCTTCTTTTAGAGGCTTTGAGCTGTCACTAGCACCGATTTGCTGCATTTGGGAGCCATGATGCAATTCATGGTAATCCGAGTGTTACGTTTTCTTTCAAGAATAACACTTGAGACGCATGGTCGCTTTGTGTGCGAGACATGAGAGGGATTTCTTCTGTGCAGGAAGTTTGATGCATCTAGTTACCTTTGCCCCAAATGGGATTTCTGCGGCTCGTTTTAACCTTGCGTATATGTGACGTGTTGCGCAACATTAACACCTTACAGCATTAAGCCCCATATGGTGTAGCTTCCCCTTGGACCCTACGAGGCATGAACTCTACAAGACCTCTAAAGGTGTGCTATAGTACTTCAGTATGTCTGGCATTAGGACATCCTTTAAGTGCTATAAGCTGCAAGGTGAGGCCTTCCTGGATCAGATATTTGGCGGAATTTGATAAAATTGATAGTTAAATTGATATTAAATGAATTTATTGCATATTTACACTCCCACAAACCCAACAGCAGGCTGAATTTATAGGTGGCTTTTATAGCATTTTGCAAAAAAATTTAAAATAATTCTACAAAATTTGAACATTTTGACCATGTTTTGCCTTTTTAACACTTAAATATTCTCTAAAAGCTTCTTACCTTTTTGCTTCTGCCAAAAAACAGATCTCATTTTGTAGTCGAGCTGTTTTATTATGAAAGTATTATTTACATAAAATTATAGACTTTTATTTCTGCGCATTTTAAGCATTCTTTGCACTTCAGTTATCCGAATTAAAGCTGCCATCAAGCACCAAAAAAAAAAGAAAAAAGATGAGAATAAAAGGAACAGAGTGCTGAACGACACCTGGGGCCTGCCCACTGTAACATAAACCCGATGGCAGTTTGCAGATGGAGCTGTTCAGATGCTGAGCGAGTGTTACAGGCCGGTGCGTTTTCTATAGTGAGGGGCTCATTGGTAAAACGGCGAAGCAGGCAAACAGTGTCTGCTTGATGTTTCTGATGCTAGGAGTCAAGGGACTGGAAACCATGCTGAAGAAACAAGACCGTGTGCGTTCGTGCATAGAGGAACATTCGCTACCCGTCTCTCATTTATTTTTTATTTTTTCTTTTTTCACTTTCATTCTGATGTGCATTCACATTGAGAATTTAGTTGCTAATTAATTCTATTTATATTTTTTTCCCGCTCCTTACAGATTTTGACGTTCACAGACAAAGAAAAGGGGGTGAAAACCCCTCAAGATGCTGTTATAGCAAAATAATTAATGATAGGTTAGCAAGACGTGTTATTTTTCTTATAACAGCTGTAATTACAATTAACCTGTGACTTTCTGATGTTTGATTCCTCTTGTACAACAATTTGCCAGTGATTGCAAGATATGTCAGTTGGTGCTATCCTCTGTTACAGCAGTCGTTCCTTCGCTAGCCGCTTGCGTTCTATTGTCATGCTGCTAAAAAACCTGGAAACGTGCTAATGCGTCTAATGAATTATAGAAGAATTTATGCTACTTCTTCTATTCTATAAAACTTTACTGCTTTACCGCTACAAAGTGCTGACACTGTGCTTACAGACTGTATAGTAAGTGCTCCTTTTTTCTCATTACAGAAAGCTTTACAATATCTTCTCCATATTTGTAATAGTGGTAGAATTGATTATTATTATTACCACCTATACATGCTTGTCTGTACATTGCGTAAAAAAAAATGGGGGGGGGTCGTAAGATGAGTAATAGAACACTTCAAGATGGTATCCGTTTGTGCACGCATCACGTAAAAATTACTAAACGGATTTCATTGGGGTTTTCACAGGTGTATTTGGCTGATTTTGAGGCAACATGTAGGCTTTGCTTCATCACAATCGGCCCACAGGAAGAGAAGATATGCTACTTTGAAATTTAAATGGAAAAACGCCCTTACCATAAAAAATAAATAAAATCGACCTTGAAAAAAAAATTCTGATGGCGCTGTACTTTTTTGTGCTTATCAGCGTGCAATTGAAATCTACTTAAACACATTTTGGGAACTTCATTCTACGCATTTCATGGTAATTCGTAAAAATTTTAGTTCATTCCAAAATTGAACAGATGGTGCTGTACATTTTAATATAATTTTTATTAAAAAAAAATTTAACACGCTTGTGTGTGCAATTAAATTCCAAAAAACATTTTCTGACCCATTTGATTTGGGAATTCAGCAGAGCTCAGGTAGAAATGGTATACGCAGTATTTACAGTATAGCACTTGAGTCATGATTTGTCATGCCGTTCTTTCCATTTTGCTTTTCTTTCACTTCATCACCTTGTCTGTCAATCTGACCTTTCCCTTTCTTCGTTACATCATCCCCCTTTATTCTCTCAGTAGGTATCTCCATTCTCTCGCTCTCTCTCTCTCGCGCTCTCTCTCTCTCGCTCTTGGACACAATACCGATTCCTTTCAGTTAAATGCGAAAGCAGGAGAGTCATGTTTACGTCAAGGTCTGCAGAGCGGGTGGACTTTTGCGTCGGTGCTTGAGCGGAAAAGGCGCGTGCGAATGTGAGCGCATGAACGTGTTCGCCTGGGTTGTCGGATTGTTTGCTGTCATTTGTAAACGTACGGGGGAAGCTCGGTTTGTGCGAGATTGTTTGAGACTCGGGCGCCGTGTCGGAGCTCGATTGTGCTGATCACAGTGCTGGGTAATTAGGGAGGGTGAGTGGGTTAAATGTGCCTGTAAACTGTTGCGAGTGAAGCGTCTCGTTGATTGATTAATTGGCTGCTGCTGATAAGTGATGGCACTGTGAGAGGCAGGAAGCAATCTATGCCCCGTCATCCATTCCTCCGCACCCCCCACCTCGTGCCTCCACGCGCTCACTCTCTTGATTAAACACTCCAGTAGGTTTTGGCACGGCGTGTTTGATTAGCAGTCGCAGCCAGTAAAGTAGACAACTTTTTCTGATTATTAATAATGAAATATTAATGGCATGCAGCTATTTGCTTTGTAGTTTTTGCCAGCCCTGACACAGGCTTTGGCTCGAGCTCTCTTCCCTTTGTCTTTCTGAAGGCTCTGAAGATTCGGATCCTCAGCCTCGGGGTGCCTGGCGTATCCGCTGAGGTCTCGTTCGGTTGGAGTTTTGAATTCACAGAAGGAGAATCAACTTTTTTGCTCTAGTTTGAGTTGCACAAAGTTTCCATTTTGTTCCACAGTGATGTAACTAAAAAGACGATCTTGGCAACACGTGCTATAAACTGTCACCGTTGTCATAACATGTTATATTTGTTTATAATTCCTTATGTCTACAATAAGCTTATACTATTTACCAACATGCATGTTATTGTACATGGTGCCACATCCCCCCATACAGTCCTGCCATTTTTACACGTTTGGGCCAAGGTGTTCCTGGGAGGCCAGTGTTGGAAACCTTGATGGTATCCAAGCACAAGTTGAAAGTGAGTGCATTAGTGTGTAGCGTACAGAAAAATGAAGAGTGCAGAGTTTCACGCGTTCCCCCATTGTCCCTGTGGTTTCCTCCCACCTCCCCAAAAATATGCCACAGGTCTGCCGACGCTAAATAGCCCTAGGTGTGTGTGCGTGCGAAGTGATGCATTCCCGCCTCGCATCCAGTGATGGATGTATTACCGCCTCGCATCCGGAGTTACGCTCTGAATCCACCGCGGAAGTGATTACCAAAGATGAATAAACAGGATTATGCCTTATGTAATCTGACATTATCAAGTTCTGATGCTTTCGAATTTGTCTTACTCATATAACTATGTATATGCATTTATACAGGCGTACAGGCCACTGTAAAGCTATTTGAAAGATAATACTGGATTTAAGGTATTACCAAACTTTTTAGGATTTCTTGTTTAGTTTGTACTTTTTGACTGCTGCTTTAGGCTCTCTAGACAAACCAGGATTCGTCTAGGATTACAGTCTTTCATGGTACACATCCTTTTATATTCTGTATCGCATTTTGTGTACATAAAAGGGGTATGTATTTGTGCATTTTAAACCTGACAAAGTGAATGCAGTGTAGCTTTTAATTAAGATTGAAATCGATACATCACTTAGACCTAGCAGAGTTTCAGAGTTACAGATTTCATATGAATAATGTAGACTACATTCACTTTGGTTAAAGATGATTACCGTAGATGATTCCGTCAAGGTGCGACACTGCGCGTTTCCTGGCTTGCTTTGGGAAGGAGTGCATTATCACAGCTTTGCTTTCACTTAGGATCCTTCCTAAACTGTAGATCGAGTACACAATTCCATACTAACACTCGGGCAGAGAACAGCGCTCGGGTACATTGTGCCCAATGTAACAAGCAAATGTTGGAACGAGACATGCATTTCATGTCCTTTCTTTTTTTTTTTTTTTTTTTTTTAAACAATATCAAGTTCGTCCGACGTAAAAGCACAAGTACAACCAACTGGATTACATAGCTGGATCTGGATAGCTTCTATATACAGATGGGGCCTTTAAGACTGCGCATGTTTTCCCGCGGGATGCCGCAATTTAGCGCGCGGCATGCCGCGGC
>JAQQZT010000011.1:5489837-5523213 GCA_030068275.1 Clarias platycephalus
TGGGCGCCTAAGAGACACAACACATTTTCGGCTTCACAATACTTCAGACTGAAACACGACTGCCCCCTACAGGTAATTTCACAGCTTCCCGCGGCCAGCCGCGGCAAGCCGCGGCAAGTCGCGGGATCCCTTTTCTGAAAACGTGCGTTTTTTAAGGCCCCATCTGTATGTGGTCTGTGCAAGGGTTTCAAAAGGAGCAGGGATCAGTTCCAAGCTCTGTAACAGCTTTCAGTACATTTGGTGAAGTGTGAAAGCTGTTTCAGAGCTCTGGTGCGGTGCAAAGTACCATGGTATAGAATTGTACCCTTCACTCGTCACCGTGTTGTTCCTCAAGGGTATATCATATATTTTCACTCGACACGGAGTGTGAAAAAACGGCCTAAATATATACATCTCTTTGACATGCACTCTGTCTTTCTCTCTCAGGCATATCTCTGGATAAGGTCTTTGACTACAGTGAGTACTGGGAAGTAGCCCGTGGTCTCTACGCTCCATTTGACTGCACAGCCACCATGAAATCCGGGAACGCAGACGTCTACGAGAACGAGATCCCAGGAGGCCAGTACACCAACCTGCACTTTCAGGCTCACAGCATGGGCCTGGGCAACAAGTTCAAGGAGGTGAAGAAAGCCTACACCGAGGCCAACAAACTGCTCGGAGACCTCATCAAGGTAAGTGGACCACATCCTGGACGAGATTTGCCGTACAGTCGTGTCAATTGGGTTCCCAAGCTGCGGCGTTTATGATTGCCACGGTTGCCAATCAGTGTCCTTTGAGACCCGCGGCAAGTGTGTCGAAAGTGGCGTTTCGTCAGCCGCAGCTGTTTTGATTTCTATGATAACTTTTGAAAGCTCAGATATGCTGTAATTAAATAACACAGTTTTCATGCCGCAGCTTCACTATAGTTAAATACGACTTAATTATCGCCTAGTGCTCTGACAGGCACCTCGCTCCGCTCTCTGCAATTCACGCGTACTTTCGCAAGATCACAAGAGTTCTGGACCCAAGAGCTCCACTTCGCCTTCAAGTTTTAATTGCACGCTGACTTCTCCGTCACTCTCCTCTGGCAGTCCTTTCAGTCGTAATAAAAATAGAAAAACGTCATGAACGTCGTACAGGAAGGAGGGGTGCGATCCTTTCAATTGTATCTACGCCAGTGGCATCTGCGAGTATTCCGTCTCACCTTGCTGTGTTTTATCTCCTACTAGTTAATGAGTGGCTGCTGTTCCGTTCTCTTCTCCAGCCCAAGCGGAACAAGCAAACAGATAGCGTAGCCGTTTATGTGCCACGCTAACACCGGTTTTCATTACTGCCTCGCTATTGTCTCCGTCACTTCATTTCATTTTCCCTTGCCCTCATGCTTATGGCTCTGGGTGACTATAAATGGAATCTATTCAGTCATATCCTTTTAGCCGTCTTCACAGTGATAAGGAAACGCAGAAGAAATGAGTCGTATGTGTCTCTCTCTCTCTCTCTCTCTTTAGGTGACCCCATCTTCAAAGATCGTTGGCGACCTGGCGCAGTTCATGGTGCAGAACTCCCTGACACGGGCGGAGGTGGAAGAGCGGGCCGATGAGCTCTCCTTCCCTCTCTCCGTGGTGGAGTTCCTGCAGGGCCACATCGGGATCCCGCACGGAGGCTTCCCTGAACCGTTCAGGTCTAAGGTAAGACCTCGTCAAACCAAAAAAAATGAAAGTTGAATACATCCTGAAAAACCGGATTTAACCTTCTGAAGCTGATGTCATGGATGAGGATAAAAAGTATATCTAAAGTTCTAACACGTGACGTGTCTGAGGGCTGTCTGGTTACGGAGACGACGCATATTACTAAATGTATCCATATCACCTAGACCCAGCAGTTACATTAACTCTTTGGAAGCTGTTGATCATAAACAGGATTAATTTAAAGGTGGGCCAGGAAGGAGTATTTCATTACTGTAGTGACGGTAAAAAATGATTCAAAACACATGCAGTTATAAAAGTGAAGCAATTCCTGAGGATTTAAAGGCTTTAGAAAATGTTTCAGTTGCTTCATAAACATTTTACGTCTTCGATTACTTTTCACACGACTATTACAGAGGCATAAAACAACAAAATATAGTTATAATAAAACCTTCCCTGGATTAAAACACTGTTGTCTTAATGCATCTAATTGGTCCTCAGACTCTAAACACCATATCGATAGTTTGGAATCAGCCGTTTCAACAAATCTTCCCTGCTTAGAAAATGAGGTATCTTGTAATTTTAACTAGTTTGCGGTTCCTTATGTGCCAGATAAGTTCTCTCAGTGGAGCTCATTATAATGTGAACGCTTAGTCTCTTTAATCTGATCTTGGCACTGGGCGGAAAAGTGTTTTGGCAGATGGCAGGTGCTTTCTTGTCAGATTATTACCAGTTTGTTAAGGTTGTTGTGTACGTGAAATTACAACCTAAAATCGGTTAGATAATTAAATCTACATGGTGCATTTAATAAATAAATAAATTAAATAAATAAATAAATAAATAAAAAATGACCACATGGAAAATATATGGCAAGTAAATAATGGTTGTTTTAAAGTCAGGAAGTCTAAAGAACAGTTACAAATTACAGAGGAAAATGTATATATACAGTACTGTGCAAAAGTCTTACCATACCCCTAATTCCTTCATTTTAAGTTAAATGATGTGGATTAAAATAAAGAAAAGAGAACAGATGTTTTACTGTAACAGGCTGAAAAGTGCATAAAGATGCATTAAAAATTGCTTGTTTATGTAACGACCTTAGCAGCGACCTCATTTCCCCTCTCGTCTGTTCTAACCACTCGGACACCAGTGTACTAATCACTGGCTTGATCATCTGTTATATGGATCTGATTCATGCCTTAAAGTGGATGGTTTAAGTTTCATGGGTCACTATGTGGCTTACACAAAAAGATCCTCTAAATCCGCTAAAAACTTGGCAAAAAAGAATGAGAGACAAAATATAAAGAAATGTAAATAATATAAAGAAGACTTGCACAGTATTGTATTACCCTGGAAAAAAAGTATTTATTAGGGGTAAAACGTAATTCCTATTTTTTGCAATAGAAATAAACAGTATAAGAGCATGGATGTAAATTACGGGCAGAATATACTGTAATGCCACCGTCTGATCTGTCCCTGTTTACTGCAATGTATTTAGATTAGCATTCGAAGTGGACCTGGGCTACACATGATGTCTGTGGAAAGACTAACGCTGAAAAAAAAAAAAAAAGGTTGCTGGGAAAACAATCATTTTTCATTTACAAAACATACCACCTTCCGCAGTTCCTCAGCCTCATTTACATGACCCGAGTTCATAATCCGTCTCAAGCAGGTGTCCTCCAGATGTGCTTTATTTTTATTAATTTTTTTCTTCTGGCAAGCTTTATCACTAAAGTGCACCGTCTGGCCAAAAAAGTCCTTGTTTGGATGTAAATAAGCAAATATTTGGAGTGCTTGATTGTGTAATTACAGTGATTATATATTTCAGTTGGCAGAAAATCTCAACACTAACTGATGCAGTGAGCAGCTTTTCATTTCTTAAACAACAATGTCGGAAGATGTGTCCTGTGGTCAACGAGATGATGGTACTCTGTTTCAGGAGGGTCAAATTATTAGGCTGTATCAATCAATTTAAAAAATGAATTAAAAAAACAACTGAGGACTGAAATTAGTAGAATTGGGTCCAATGGATTATTATTACCTGAAAGGATGGTTCTGAGTGATATGAAAGAAATGCAGTCATGGGGGGAAAAAAAAAAAAACATGAATTATGATGATCACTTAAATCCTTGGTGAAGTTGCATCATAGACAGTGACAATAGGGCAATAAAATGAAGTCAGCTGACGACCTGAATGACCAGGTGATCACATCTATGGAGTTTTTCCTTCCTGATGGCACACGGCTCTAATCTGAGGTGCCGTTTGTTTAATTGGTGATTTCCGATCCTGGTAACTCTTCAGCAGAGGTGAATTTTCTTTTTGCTTGCCTGAAATAGTCTTCATAAGAGACTCTGGTGTCTTGCAAGAACTATCCCAGAACAGCTGACCTTTGTATCTTAAAATAATAACTGACTGTTATTCAATTACACAATTCAGTGAGTGTTGTTTTACAGCTTTGAAATGTTAAAATGTAGAAAGAGGGGTTCAAACTTTTGACTGGTACTGTACTTAACATTTCGGGTTTGTTATATAAAAAAAAAATTAATTTAAAAAAAAGCTAATAAAATAAATTGGACTACAAAGCGGGGACCCGGGTTTACTGCTGGTTTACTGCCCACAAAACATTGGTTTATTTAGGATGAGAAACATGCAGAATTAACTTCTGAAGACCTCGGCAAAAAGATGCATATTTAGGTTTAGTTTTTTTGAGTTTATGCCTAAACAGTAAGTAACAATTATTTTTTTAATGATGAATCATCTTTCTTTTGTGTCTTGTGGCAGAAATATAGATAAATTTTTCTCTCTCATTAAGGCAGTGATTAGGCTGGGCTACTGGAGCAAACCACGCATGATAAAATATAAAACATCTAATCTCCTATTCATATTTTATCCTGAATTTGTATTTTTCATCCTTAATGTTTTGCCCATCAGATAATGCCTTCTAAATGTGAACGAACGTACTCTATATTTATTGCGTCCATGTTACTCAACAAGACCTTTTGTTTATCTCATGAGCTTTATATCTACGGGCTCGATCTCGCTCGTATGAGTGTAATAACAAAGTGGCTCAGTTTTCTTCTTGCTACCGTCCTTGCTAACATTCTTCGGACTGATGGTGCTGTCTTGCCTAAATCTTGCACAAAAAAAAAAAAAGTAAAATCTCTTCGCCTGGCTTTCCACCAACGCAACACCGCGGCGATCAGCTCGTTTGCTTACAAGCCAAAAACGCTTCGTACGCTGAGGCAAATTTCTTGCAAAATTTCAGTTTCTAAGGCGCAAATTCATAAGAGCGTTCCTATGCTAACGTACCGCTACGTGTTCCTTTGCTACGTGTTCTAGAATTACTTTGGGTTTAAGTGGTTCCACTTTATTCTTAAAAAAAAAAAAAAAAAAAATGTTTTAGATCTTAACATTTAACTTACAAATAATTTGAAGCACCCGGTGATCTTCACGTTTGATATTCAAATTTTTTTATATTAAAAAAAAAAAAAAATACACTCGCACCAATAAAAATTCCATGTAATGGTGCTTGGATCCTTATCAGCCATGACGGTAATGCAGCGTGGTACTGGGTTTTATAATGAGCAGGGATGCGTTTCACTGTTTACAAGTCACCGAGGAATTAATTACAGTACTTCGCCGGAGCGTTTCGATGCGTTATTCGAGTTTATAAAAATGCTTTCAGGGCTTTGTTACTAAATTACAAAGAATCGTTAAGACGTTCATAAAGTTTTATGAGCACAGGCCAAACAGAACGTGGTAGAAAAGTTTATTTATGCTCTGTAGAGGTGCTTTATCGAGTTAGGAAAATATGATGGTGTTTAGAGTGGGCCTGTCTGATTCACACTGCCTAATGTGCCAAATTTCATGCGTAGATGACTTCATCTCCCCATCTCAGTCACTTGCTTTGTCTTTCTTTCTTCCCCCCTCACTTCAAATAAAATTGTTCTGTTTATAGCCGTCTTTTGCGTCTTGTTCTTGTCAGCAAGAAGCTCCGAAAAAGCGCATCCTCCCCGTTTGCCATTCATGCCCCAATTACAGACGGCCTCTTTTGTGCAAGATCAATTGTTTCCCAGACAAATGTGTGTCCCTGAAGCTTTATGCACGGACCATGCTGCAGTTCGGCTTATTTATTACTCGTACTGGTTGAAAATAAATAGGGCATCTGCTTAGCATGCGTTGTGGATAACATTACATGCAGGCATGTACTACTTTGCATCGCCTGTTTGATCATTAGGATTAAATTAAATATTGCGAAATTATCCATGCGCAGCTTTTATCTCTGCGTTTGCCCACGGAGATGATGTTTTATTCCAGCCCACAGCACGTTTCAAGGCGTTCTCGCCGTGGCAGTAAGGCATAGGCGAAAGCCACATCAAATATTAAAGTTTCATTTACGCTCGTAACTGCTACCACTCAAAGGATGTCCTTAAGGAGTGCTATCCAGCTGATTCGTCTAGCCCCCTAAATGGAGGCAAATGGAAAGGAAAAGCAGGGAGGATTAATTGGGCTGACTGTAATGATCATATATAAATATTCCTACAGTTTTGAGCTGGCTCTGGGGGATTATAAGCACTCCAGACATATGTGCAAATGAGTCCTGTATGCATGAGTGGAAAGCTTACAGTCTCTCTAAGGGAAGCTTTAATCTACATTACAGAAAAATACCAGCGATGCCGTTAATCCTTGTCGGGTTCTCTGGAGTCGTGTAACGGACGGTGTTCTGTGCAGGTGCTGAAATCGCTGCCTCGTGTAGAGGGTCGTCCAGGTGCATCGCTCACGCCGATGGACTTCGAGGCCATGGAGAAGCAGCTGCGCGAGACACATGGTGATGACATCACGCCCGAGGATGTCATGTCCGCAGCCATGTACCCCAAAGTGTTCCAGGAGTTCAAGGACTTCACCAACACCTTCGGACCTGTCGACTGCCTCAACACGCGCCTCTTCCTGGATGGACCAAAGATCGCAGAGGAGTTTGAGGTGCTCTTCTGGTTACTATTCTGTGCAATGTCACACACCCACATACACACGTCTTGATGCACATGCTAAAGATTGTCTCTCTTGGAAAATTAATTCAGGTCGAGCTGGAGAGAGGGAAGACGCTCCATATTAAAGCTCTGGCACTGGGGGATCTCAATAAGGCCGGTCAGAGAGAGGTGTTCTTCGAGCTCAACGGTCAGCTCAGGTCTGTCCTGGTCAAAGACACCGTCGCCCTGAAGGTATAAACAGCTATAGATTTTTTTTCTTGAATGTATATATTTGCATTTTGACATTACTTGGCATCCTTTCAGCCAAAAAAAACATGGTATTGGTGCTAAAAAGTGTCACTCGGGTAAAAATGAATTTAAATGAAGGATCATATACAGTACAGTAACACCACTTTACATAATATTTAACGCTTCTCATCATCCGAGCTTGTTTTTTGTAAATATGCACACATTATCAGATAATAAGAAACACATTTGCAAAATACAATTTCATGCCCTTTTATGTACTGTAACTTTTTTAAATTCAGTTCAAATTTGAAGTTCAAATTCAGATCTTTCAATCATAACTGTCATTCAGAAGAAAATCGGCCAATTTAGACACCACATGAAAAGATAGTGTATTATTCTAAAATGCAAAAATGTTTAGATATTGCAATATACTGTAAATTGGACATGGTTACGGACACTACAGACTTTTTGCCTTTTAAACTTTTGCCAATTTAAGCAACACTTTTTTACGGGTCATGTGCTTCTAGAAGCAACTTTATATCAAGACTCAAAGAAATATGAATAACTTGAATTTTAAATCATTTATAATTTGAAGCACGATAGTATATAACAATTTTTTTTTTTTTAATTTAATACCAAATCTTTGGGCTGCAATAAAATCATCTCTCCAGAAAACCTGAAATTTTTAAGCTAGCAAGATTGGTCTCTTTCATGTTGCATAAACTTTAGAAGTAGCTTCTTTTGCACACACACTTTCTGTATTATCTGTATAGCATAAAATATAATAAAATCAGCACCAATACTGTGTTTTGGCTGTTTATATAAATAGAAGAAAAAAAAATCTTTAATAGAAATGTTTCCTTATCTCTCAAGGTCTGGATAAGCAACTTGTATACCTGAATACACTACATACTTTTCTTAATCATGAAAGATTTAACCATGCATGAATAGTTGATGCTATGAATAAGACGGATTGAAGTGTCTGTATTCGGTATTTCTTATTGAAAGCTTCACATTACCGCTTGGATGAAAATAGACGTGTACGGATGACTGTTTTTCAATCCTGCTTAAGTTCCTACTCCCACAGATCAGATCACACTTGCTCACCACGTTATTTACCCACAAGCGACATTTTGACGTAGACTTTCGCCACTTATACAAATACAAACTTAATTGTCCAGTTTCCTAAAATTTAAGTCATTTATACCACCAAGACTCGCGCCTGATTCTCCATTTAGTCTCTAGTCCTATGTTATAGGGCTATATTCAAAGTAAGAGATGCAAGTAAATGTGGTTGTATCCTCACACATGCACTAGGGCTCCAGTAAAACACTTTGTGGAACTACAGACCGACATCTAATAACTCCTGGATTTTTTCCTTTATCGGTTGCAATATGTCCTTTTCTTGGTGCCCTTTCCTGCCCTTTAAAGACTGGATATGTCTAACCACCACTGTGTGCTCCTCCAGGAAATGCACTTCCACCCGAAGGCACTTAAAGACGTCCGGGGTCAGGTGGGAGCGCCCATGCCTGGGAAAGTGGTCGAGGTCAAGGTCAAGGAGGGCCAGAAGGTGGAGAAAGGCCAGCCTCTGTGCGTCCTCAGCGCTATGAAAATGGAGACGGTGGTGAACTCGCCGCTTTCCGGCACTGTGGCGAAAGTCTACGTCAAAGTCGACAGCAGCCTGGAAGGCGATGACCTCATCCTGGAGATCACGGAGTAAACCGAGCAGCGCCATAAGACATCCTTGGAAAATTTCTTTCAGCTCCTTCATTTGTGGGGTTATACACAAGCACAAAAATGAAATTAGTAAATAAAAATGCACACTAAACAGAACAGTGCGCACACATTTTAAAGCAAACTGGAGGGTATGCACGGATTTTAAAACGGACAGGTTGGGTTCAATATTTAGTCTTAATATTATGTACCCGTAGTTATTGCCTAATGTTTCTGGAATTAGTGTTTGTGCACTGGGTGCGGAAGAGTTCTTGTTTTTCTGTCATCTCGATCTATTTTACATAATCACCTGTCATGTGTAATCACGAGAGCTAATGATCCATGAGCTGGAAACTAGTGTTACATTAACATTGGGTGTCTCTGTTAATGTTGATGTCATTATGTCTGCTGAAATAGGATTGTGGCGGTAAAGGAATGATGTTTAATTAAGTAAAAAAAATAAAAAAAACCAATAAATCAAAAGGGTATACTCATGAGTAGACTCATTTGCACAGAAATTATATATGTAAAGAAATAGGATCTAATTTCTTTTAGCGTAACATTTTGGGTGTTGCCTTCAATCCTGGATAAACCAAAAGAGGGAAAAAAATGCCCATGTACAGTAGCTTTGCTTGCGGATGTTTCATGTTCAGCCGAGATCATTTCCGACTTATTGGTCCTAACGCGCTTCTGATCGCTGACAAAATATTAATCTATAAGCGTAAAATAATAATGTCAAGGTAAATGTGATGTATGTCCTTGTTAGCACTGTGAGCCTGAGAGCTCTGCTGTGGAATGCATTAGTCAGAGCTAAAGAGTTGGCTGGCCGGCGATGCGTTCTTGGCTGAATTTCAATCATCACAACAAGCCTTGATGATGAGATGAGGTCCCGTGAAACCCCGGAGTCTCTGAGCTCATGCAGAATGCAGAGTTGGCGCTAACGTCGTTCCCCGATGCTGATCTGAATTTATTGTTCCGATAATTTGCCCCGAATGTGAACATCACACCAGTCTTGCTACATTCCTCTTGGGATCGGGCGCACCATGTTTTGGCCTGCAGAGCTACCTTACCCGTCTTAGCTTCCCTTCCCTTTCTTTTCTGTCGCTCACTACAACACTGCCACTGGAGGTTTCTCATTTGAAGTGCTATCTTTTGTAGCCGGGAATCAAATGTGAGGTTTTGCAAGAGCCGTCTGTGGAGAGCACTCAACACCGGGCGTTCGTACACTCGAACAGTTGCGAATCGGTAATCCATTAGCCAACACCTGGAGTGCCGGAGCTTCGGCGGTGGAGTAGTGTTAAATCGGGGCCCGGCATGTGATCGTTCTTGCTGTCTTTTAACCTCGTAACATTAACATCTCAACACAGCTGAAGAGGTCTGGTGTAACCTTGTTAACCACGCTAATTTATCGTCTAAAGACGCTACTCGCGTGCTGCAACGATAAAATGAGGATAATGTCTTCGTTCCATTAAAAAATGGATGGAATGGCTGCTAAAGAAATTTTCACCTTAATGTCCCTCGACAGCATAAAGTATTTGTGCAATATTTACAGAGAAGAAGAAAAAAAACATGTAATGCGTTTCCCAGCGCTGAGAAATCAAAACTTATTTACTGACAGCTCCACAATAACGAGAGTCTTAAGGGCAGTTAAATTCTATTAGACGATTTTAAGAGCGAAAACTGCAACCATTAGACCAGCAATAAAGGTGCAATTATGAGACTGATATGAATAGTCCTGTCGAATCTGTCCATATGCAGACTTGTATAGATGACAAACATTTGTGCTACACCATACGAAAGCAGCTTTGTTTGCTTTTCATTTCCTGAGGATTTGTGGGATCAGTGATCAGTCTGGAGGAAAGTAATGACTAGCTGTAGCAGCAAATTTCATCCTTTTTTTTTTTTTTTGTATCTTATTCGAGTAGTGTGAAGTGTTTTCCTCCTATTTGGTCAAAGATGTAGGTCAGGTTTGGCGTCAACGCGGTAGCACGATGGCTAGCGTTAAAACCTGAGTTCCACGGTCACCACTTCAATCCGGATCTCCAGTTACTCACCTTATAGAGTTCCACATACACTAATGTTCATATGGGTTTTCTCTCGGTTCACTGGTTTCCTCCGACCTCCCAAGATCATGTTATGGTATGAGTGCATTGTGTCCTGACACCTTTATTGAGCGTGTATTCCAACCTTCACAGTGGTTTCCAGGGAGAGTCTCTGGATCCTACGACCCTGACGACACTAAAGTGCTAAAAGATAAATGAACAGTTTGACCGTAGCTTAGACTTCCATAGTTAGTGGTTATTTCTCATTACGCTGAAAAACATTGAAATGTTTAGTCTGTTTGTCCTACAATCACTTTAAAGGCAAAATGTCTTCACATGCACGCTCGTATACAGTAATTATTAAACTGTCCAATTTCAGTGGCAGAAGATCCACCACAACTTGTGCAATCTGAGGTGCTTTTCTGGCTCGTATCCTCTGACCTGTTTGATGTGAACATAACAGAAGTTTTTGACCTCTATGTACGTTCATCTACACCGTCCTGCTGTCACGTGAAACGATGTGATTCAGATAATGTGTGAATTTTGATTGATTCAAATTTGGGTGGACATTTCTTCTCCTAGCTGCACAGTACTGGATCAGCCACTACCTCATGCTGCAGTGCCCTTTCTCAACCATTAACCCTGTTTACTAGTCATTCTGACATGTCCCCTTTTATACCGTCTTACATGTGCTACATTACAGTATGCATACTTTAATATTCCTGAGGCGAGGAAAGGCTTCTTTATACATTTGAGAAAATCTCAGCATCTCTGGTCATCTCGATCTCGGGACTCGTCACTTATGATTGGTCCCCGTTGTAGCATTAACTGATGCTTTTTTTTTCTTTCTTTCTTTCTTTCTTTCTTTCCCCTAGCCCCCCCCCCCTCCCCCCCCCAAACTAGATGCAATGCAGCCAAACTTAATGTGATGTTTAACTGAATATTTAAGTGATTACTGTTTACTACTTGGTTTATGAGGGTTTTACAACTGGAAAGATGGAACCATGTTTAAATTTCCTGCACTTATTTCAAGTTGAAATTGAGTATGTTAAATAATAGATATTGGGATTTTTGCTAGAATGACATGAAATAAGTTTTACAGGCTTGTTGGAGATGATAGACTTTGTAGTGTTTATCTTGAAGTGCATTGATTTTCCATCCATCTGTTACGTTAATGATGTATAAGAGTTTATGCAGATACTAATTCACTGTAACCTTTTGGTTTATCTTGGAGAAATAAATAAAAATAATAAGACTGAGGTTTTTTTTTTGTTCTTTTTTGGAGTTAAATGCTGTACATAAAGTCGGATATACAAGCCCGAGACCACGACTGAGAATGTTTCTGGTCTGTATTCTTTTCTGACTTTAGAATTCTTAGATTATTTTTATCTATTATTTTATTTTACATTAGAAGTTAGAATTTGGTTCGTCACACATTTGGTTTAATAACCGTGTACACTTTAGCTGGTTTGGACTCCACAAGTTTGTCTGTTGGCTCAAATCCTTCATTTTAAGTCTTATTTTAACGTGTGCTTTGACAGAAGAGATCAGGAAGTTTAAAAAAGACAAATTTGAGCCAACATGACAAAAGTTCAGGCTATCAAATGTTCAAGACTAGAGCTGCGTAACTGAATTGATTTTGCAATTTATACAATCTTTTGTAGATCGACTAATCAATTCAGGCGTGTTTAGGTAAACCTACCATTTTTAAATTTTAATTTCTTGGAAATTAAAATTTTGCTGAAGATACATACCAAAAGAATCCACAAAATACTCTTGTTTTGCAAGACTGTTGCTGCCGCTTCTAGAGCTTATGGGCAGTTGGTGCAATACCGCCACCTACTGGACTGGAGTCTGGAGGAGAAACTTGTCAGGAAATAATCCCTTTCAGCAATGTGTAATTTTTTTTTCCTGACAAATATTTCTCCAAAATTATCACTTTATAGAAGACAAAGCTTAAACAAAAACAAGTTGCATAGCATTTTAATGAAAATACACACCAAAAGAATTCACAAAATGTTTTGCACGATTATTGCTGCTGCTTGTGTTACGTTTATTGGCCGTTGTTGCAATACTGCCACCTATTGGATTGGAGTGGGGAGGAGAAAATTGTCAGGGGGAAAAAAATCGTTTTGCATGCAACAAAGTTTAAACAATCAAAAAAAAATGTTACGCATCAATTTAATGAAAAATACACACAAAAAGCACTTTTGGATTGATCAAATACTCTCGTTTTGTAAGATTGTTGCTGCTTCTTCTTGTGAATTTACGGGCAGTTGGTGCAATACTGACACCTACTGGACTGATTGTCAAGAAAAAAATAATTTTCGCTTTGCATACTATGACGATGTCTTAATCAAAAAAACCTGTAGGAAATGCACCTGTTTGTGACAAATCAGATAGTAAATATTAGTCATGTTGAAATAAAAAATGCTGTGGTTAAGATCCATTTATTGTTTTTATATTCAAAAACTTGATTTATTTTAGTGTGGATTAGTGAGACTTGAGCGCCACTGTTGTGTATAAATGGTATCAGGAGTATACCCGAGATATGAATATTTGATATCGATCATGGATGAGAGGAATGGAAAAAAGCAGGCTATTTGTAAAATGAAACACATTAACGATGCTGCAGATGCAATAAGTGGGTTTTATTACTGCTTCAATGATCAGTGGCCTTGCGGTCACTTGATCTGTAACGGCTGACGAAGATTATTGATCGACTCCCTACCTAGTAGTCCCTTTTTTAAGTGAGGAAACTCAAAGTGTGAGCAAATAAGAGAGAGAGACAGCATGAGAGATCATGGCATGAATCACCAATCAAAGTATATTAGCATTGGTAACATAAAAACATCAAAATGCAATGTGTGTGTGAATCAGAACGAGGCACTTCTACTCAATTAGACTTCCTTTATGATTGCCAGAAATGACTGAAATGATGCATCCACAAGCACAGGATGACAGGAAGCGTGGGGTATAGTTAGAAATGATGGATGGCTCCTCCTGTCATGGAATACCTGAGAGGGTAGGGCTGGGAAGCGAATGCAGCTTTGAACTCAGGAACCTGTTATTTTTATTATTTTTCTTCTCTCTCTCTATTGTACAGAAGCTCCAGAGCAAATACATGAAGTTATTAAGAAAGCGGTTCACTTCGGATATACGAAAGATGGTTTTAGAGGTGTTTCCACTGATTGAGTTTTCTCTATATAAATTAAATATCAGTTTTGTTTGGGAAGATAGCAGGGCAAGGTTTAAAAAAAAGAAAAGAAGACATTTACACATGGCTAGTAAAATAAAGAGCAAGTGAATTCAATGATCTGACCAAACATAAATGCATAAATGAATAATGTCAGTGCAATTACTGTACATGATTGGAGTGCCATTTAACAAAATATTCAACTCATTTTTTTAAATAGTTTTTAAAATGCAATGTAATAAACAGTGCATCTTACAGTACATGCGTAACAGGTGCAATTTATAGGATAAAATTTGTAAATGCACAATTTCACTAGCATCCACACTAATAGAAACCAACATTAAGGATATTCAAATGACCTTTTTTAATAATTAACTTTCATTGTATAACTTTGAGGCGGCACGATGATGTAGTGGTTAGCAATGTCGCCTTGCACCTCCAGGGTCCGGGTTCGATTCCCGGCCAGGCTCGATTCCCGTCTCTGTGGGCATGGAGTTTGCATGTTCTCCCCGTGCTTGGTGGGTTTCCTCCGGGTACTCCAGTTTCCTTCCAAAGACTTGCAGATTAGTCTAATTAGCGTTCCAAATTGCCCATCAATATTACGAAGTACTGTAACTGCTATTTAGATATTAGATGCATAGATATTTTATACAGTATATCACCTCAGACATTGGATTGGCACCATGTCCAGGGTGTACCGAGCTTCGTCCCCTAGGCTCCAGGCCCGCCACTACACTGTATACAGGACAAGGCAGTATAGACGATGATTGAGTCATCGGACATCCCTGCCACTCTTCAATCAGATGCCAATGCCATATTAAATAATCCTAAAGCTGTTTTTTTTAGGATCACAGCGCTGAGCTCTTCCCAGCATTAATAGATGCAGTAAGGTATAACCTTTTTCCAACAGCTCTCGCCTTTATAATTCTTATTATATACTCTCGTCATTATAATTCTTTACATGAATCGCGTCTCATCTACTTTGTCTAGTCAAATCCTCACAGGCGACCTGAACCTAGAGCATGAAGTCAGGATTTAATGTGCATTTCTTTAGCACAGTTAAGCCCCATAATCATACAGAGAGTTAATAGTGCAGCAGGAAAAGAAAAAAAACGATGACATGATCCAGGACTGAACTTCTTTAGGCTAAACTTAATATTACACTTAGTAACAAAGATGATTATTTCATGCGGATAAAACAATATCTTAATTCTGAAAGCTATAGTAATGAAAAAGAATAAAATGACAGCTGAAAAGGACTGATTGCTTAGAAGGATGTTTCTCGCCATGTGCATTTCTCTCCCAATTTGCTTCTGTTACTGGAAATTACTGTTTGAGAATCTGAAAGATAAACTGCAACTAAATAGTGAACGTTATCTTCTGTTGTCCAAAATGTATGAATGTTTTACTCATTTGTGAAACATTATCCTTTTCTCACATCTATAACCGTCGTTTAAATTCCAGCACTTCATCCTTTGATTTTGATGCTGACGCATTCGCCACTGGCTTCACTTGCAGTGAAAGTAGCACAATCCAATTTGGCGCCGCTGCTCGACCGCCGCCGCTGATGCAACAGGCTGGCTACAGACAATCTAGTCTAGATAAGATATCCACTGTAATTGTAAATAAGGGAGAAAAGTGATCTCCAGGAAATACAAAAGATGCAACTTTCTGTTGAACATGTGACCTTTATAGGAATGAATGTATTCAGGTAAAAGGTTCGACTTGAATTCTGTGAACGAACGAATTGTTTTTACTAACACCTTTTGCACATTACTAAATGCTGTTTATTTGCCTGTTCATTTTCTAATTTCTTCCTCTGATGTTAAACAGACCAAAAATTTAATTGTACCCAGTATAATGACAATAAAGATATTCTTAAGTCTTAAGAGAGCTCCTGGGAAGCCAGCATTTCAGACGAGAATCAGGAGTCCGATCATGGCTCCAGAGTACCGGGAAAACGTTCTACTTTAAACGCTGGGATAAGTGCATAAGTGTAGGAGGGGATTCTATAGAAATAAATGGAGTTTTTACTCTCATAACTGTTCTGTTATTCTGCACAATCAAAAGTCCCGGATTGACTTGAATGCCCTTCATATACAGTATTCATTAAGTTCATTAAGGCTGGAGAACTACTGTACTATAGCTAGCTATTATTTGTTTAGTTTTTTATCTGAAACATTGACGTTCTTGTGAACTTTTCATTAAAGAGTCTATTTTTATATCCATCCATCCAGGAAACTCTGGTGTCTAACTAGGGACCGTCGAGGCAAATTTTGACCGTTGTATTTATTATAATTTTTACGACCATACTAGGACCTACCCATTCACACATTACAGGAAATTTCGAAATTAACCTGTGGGAGGAAAGCCACCAAGCACGGGGAGAACATGCAAACTCCATGCACACAGACCTAGAGATGGGAATCGAACCCGAACCCTGGAGGTGCAAGTCCACAGTACTAATCACTACACCACTAAGCTGCCTGATTGACTGCTAGCTGTCATCACTTTAGCTAATCGTTGTAGTTTAACTTACCACAAGGAATGTAGGAGCTGACACGAGACGACTTGTACGATATTAATGATGGAGTTCAATCAAATGCAAAGTAACAACCTTAGTACTGTATATTGGCTAAGCCCGAAAACTAAGCTAGCTTGTGATAACCGTGTTACGCACTTACAGTAGGTGGTGCCAAGATGGTGACGACCAGAGCTGGACTTCAAAACTTATTCAGAAAACTTATGGTTGACTTTACAGAGGGTTTGTCCAGTCCTTATAGTACAGTCTACGGTATTGAGAGAGCTAACCACTAGGCCAGCGTGCCGCCATCGATTTTTCTATACTCATATAAATGTGGGCCTCATCAAAAGTGCTACCAAATACTTTACTATCATGTTTACATTTTGTGCGTCAAGCTCTGTTCATTTGATGAGTTCGACTGTGAAAAAATGATTTGAGGGAGAAAATGAAAAGATACTGTCCTTATAATGTCTTGTGTCGTGTATATAAATAGAGCGCCCTATGAACGTGACACATCCGAGTGTGAAATACGACTATGTGATAAGTGATTAGATCTCTATCTGATTATCTCGCACCGCTGCAACACTTCAAGATTAGAGCGGGTCGGTCTTGTGCTTCAGCGGCTTCGTCAATCACATCATCAGACCTTCACATCGACGCCTCTCACCCGAACTACACTACAGATCATCTATAATGATCACATCCAGAGGTCGCTTGCTTTCATCTTCTAAAACCATCCAATCTTTATCCGTTCTTTTCCCCCCCCCCCTCTCTCTCTCTCTCTCTCTCTCTTTTTTTTTTTTTACCCCCCAGCTCCTCCTGAATCACTGCATCTCAGCAGGATGCCATCTTTTAGCTCTCGTTAAGCATTCAAGGATGCTTAGAAAGCCTCGACAGCACCTGTAGCTCCGATGATGAATTAGATATGAATATTCAGAGTGTAACCCTGCTACTGTCTAATGACCCCGATGTCAGTTATTAAATTATTAATGACCACCAAGTAAGCCGAGCTTCGCTTTCAGAGCGCCACGAGCCCCTGCTGCACGTCGCACCCGTAGAAAATCAATGAGTTTAAACAAAAGCCACAATCGATAACAGCATGTTCTGCCGCCATGCCTTGTCCTAAAAGGCTTTTAAAAATGTCTTCCCTCCTCTGCGGCTGGTACATTTTGCCATGTGGATTGTACTTCTGAAATTATACATTATGTTTTGTTGTCTTGACAGGTTCACACTAAATACCTACAGCTCTCTCGCTCTCTCTCTCAAGATTCAATATTCGAAGTTGCTTTATTGGCATGACAAATATTACATTCGTATTGCCAAGGTAAAAAGTATAATGATAAATGCATATACAATAAAAGAGTGCAGATTTAGTTAAAGGTAAAGTGTCTAATAAACATTAGGGGGAAAAAAGCATATATACTGTACGCATAATAATAATAATAATAATAATAATAAGAAGAAGAAGCAGAATAGTGATTGGTGCATATTTGTTTGTCTCTCTCGCTTTATCCTCACCTCTCTCTCTCTCTCTCTCTCTCTCTCTGTCTACACCTCTCTTTCTCTCTCTCTCTCTCTCTACACCTCTTTCTTTACACCTCTCTCTCTCTCTCTGTCTCACCTTGATCTTCTGTTTAAATCCACTTCATGGTGAAAGTGTATAGAAGGTAGTTTCTGCCATATAAAAATATATACAGATTAATCTCACAATTCTCAGTCTTTATCCCAGATCAAGTCACACCACCACCGCAGACATGATACTGTATGCTGCTCAACGTAAATCCAGTTAAATACACACTGCTGCAAACATGTCTATGCAAATAAAGATGCAATTCACTTACTCACTCACTCGTTGTCTATACCGCTTTATCCTGCGTTGAGGCTTGCGGGGGGCCTGGACCCTATCGCAGGAGACTTAAGGCACAAGGCGGGGTCCCTGGACAAGATGCCAATCCATTGCAGGGCACACACATACAGTACACACACTACGGGCAATTTGGGAATGGCAGTTAACTTAATGCATATCTTTGGACCAAGCACAAGGAGAATATGCAAACTCCATACACACAGAGACGGGAATCGAACCCAGACCATGGAGGTGCAAGGCATCACCGTGCCGCCCAGATCACATTACCGTGCATTTTGTCAATCACTCTTACCACGAAACTTCCATAATCAACATACTGGTGATTTTATTACCATGAAACTGTTTAAGTGATCACCATTCGTGATTTTTTTTTTTTTTTTTTTTTTTACATTCCAGCCCTATCCTTCCAGGTTACAATATTTATAAGAGTTCTTAACCCAGTTCTAATAATAAATAAAAAAAACTCCTTAGTTGTTATCTTTGCTTGATGAATAATTTGCCCCTCCTGAAATTATGACTTTTTATTTGGCCAGGCAGTGTATTAACTCACAGTTATAAGATGCTATAAAGCAGTGGTTCTCAACTCCGGTCCTGGAGGACCACTGCCGTGCACATTTTAGTGCTTTCTCAGCTCCCAGCACACCTGATTGAACCGAGCAACTAATTAACAGTCTTTTCTTAATTGAAGTGGGTGTGATCAGAGCAGGGAGAATAGTGAAATATGCAACTTAGTTGTCCTCCAGGAGTGAGGTTGAGAACCACTGCAATAATGTGATACTACAGTACTGTATCTCACAGTTGATTTCTCGCATATGCATGAACATAACGCACATTTACAAAATACAAAACATTACAGTTAAGTCTTATTAACTTGCAACTGTAAGGTAAATCTTAACCATAAGATAAATCTGCATAATAATTGATCTTGTATAGAGCAAACCGGCTGCTACAGTACTGTATACGGTATGCATGCAATGTGATGTATTCATGGTTTTTTGCTCCCTCTCCTGCCCTCAGGGACAGCTGGCTGCAATATTCAGTCATCCATGGCAGCTCTGGTGGCGCGACAGCCCTGCTCTCCTCCTGTGCACTTTCTTTTTTTTGTGTGGTTTGTCATTATTACATGCTTGACTCATGTTATTATGGTACAGCTCCGGTCAGTGGGCCGTAGGGTTTTTCTAAAAAAAATTTAAAAAGGGAGGGTGAGATCAGACAGCACGTCGATGAACTGCTGCACAAGGTCTAAATGATCTGCGTTCTCTCAATACAGGGCAAAAACCTAATTTGCTTTATTTGTGTGCTTTCAATATGCACCCATTTGCTTAATCTTCATTTGTGACAGCCAATTTGTGAGCTTTGTTTCCGTGCTTCCACATGCAAGCAGCTCTCTCGGTGCACCGGTGCTCTGATGGAAAAGGTCACGCTGTGCATTAACACTCCGGCTGAGGGCTGTGCGGTAGTCGAGTGGTGTGGGCGTGTTTTTTGTTGTTTGTTTGTTTCTCTCTCTTTTTTTTTTTTCATTCTGGCACGTTTGATTGCTCTGAGGTCCGATCTGAAGCTTGATATTACCCTGCCTAATTCTTTTTATATAAGTGTGGGGCAGTTGTTCTGAATTTTGTCCCCACGCCGTCAGGACGAGAAGAGGTTTCGCAACGATTTCTTTGTAATTGCTCCCAATTTCTTTTAAAGTCAGGCAAGCAGGCCGGCCTTAGTTTGCACTTAATTGTTTGATTCCTACCTGCGTATCACAGAACAAAATCATCGTTGCCTGGTGAGCCCTCATCGTTAAAATTCACAGCATGCTCTGCTCCGACACTTAATTAGTCATTTGCCATAAGATCTGCTGGAGTGCTAAGGGGGTCGTCTTTCCAGACCTGCTCTTGAAGTTGAAGTGTTTGGGATAAATGAGTATTAAAGATAATTAAGTCTTACCGAATAATACATCATAGTCATAATCGCAACACACTAACGCACCTCTGTTTTCTTCACTCTCGTGTTGACAAGCTCGAAATTACAAAATTGACCTTCGAATATAACAAAACACCGAGCAAGTGTAGATATAATTCACTTGAGTAAAAATAAATGTCATCAAGAAGATAAGTCATCTGGTGAACAACTACTTGAGGAATTACTACAACACTGAAAATATAAAGACGTTCGGTTCCTTCACTCATTCATTCATTTTCTGTACTGCTTAGCCTATTTATGATCATATACAGTAGGCTTCAGGAAGCATGATGCCTAGGAAACCGGGAGGTGGGATACACCCTGCACAGGGTGCCAGTCCATCGCAGGGCACACAGGCACACACCACACACTCATTTACACGCTATGGGCAATTTGGAAACACCAATTAGCTTAATCTGCATGTCTTTGGACCGAGTATCCAGAGGAACCCCACCAAGCATGGGGAGAACATGCAAACTCCATTCACACTGACTGAGAGGCGGGAATCAAACCCTCGACCCTGGAGGAACGAGGCTGCAGCGTTAACCATTAAGCAACTGTGCCGCCTCAATTTAATTCAATTCAATGTAAAGTCTCAGTGGTGGCTCAGACATTTGAGGCTCTGGGTCAGTGGGTTCGAGACACGCTACTGTCACCACTATTGGGCCCTTAACTCCAAATGCTCAAACGTATACCCAGCCACTGAGATTCAGTCACAGTCCCATGCCCAGGAAAAAAAAAAAGGAAGAGTATCCATCATAACACCTGTTCCAGAACTTGAAGATCAAATAGTATTGAATTTGATCAAATAGATCAAATTCCACTCCCGTGGAAAAAGTCCAAGATGAAAATGTATAGATACTGTAGGCAAGGTGATAGTGGCAAGGGAAAACCCTCTGAGGAAGAAACCTTACGAGATGAACCAAAGAGATCCCATCCTAATTTAAGTTATTCCATCTAGCACAACCATAAATAAATAACTTCTACTGTATGTCTTCTATATGGTCAAAAGTGCACAGAAAATGTGTTTTAGGAAACATGAAGGTGTTGTTGAGGTGACCAGCTGTTCACCGATCGAGACTTGGGTACAAAACTGTTCATAGCAATTTACTTCAAAAAGCTGTTCGATTGCAGTCACAAGCAATCACAGAAAAACTGTTTGTATGAGTGCAGTCCAAAGCCATATTCATGAATAGTAAGTGGAACTTTCCTCAGTCATCACATGTAGCTATAAAAAAAAAATACCATCAGATGCCATCTTCAGCAGCAGTGGGTGGTCTCCAAGCAGAAGTAGGGCATCAGGATGCATCAGGGCAGAATGGGTCAGGACTATTGGTACTGCTGTATCAGGGGTGCCATGTGTAACCAGAGAGAGATAGAGAGAAGGCGTTAGGTATGCTCACAGTGATGTGATAGATAAGGTAATGTATATTTTCATGAGTTCAAGCAGGGACTCCAGCAGGACTAGCTTTGACAGCTAAATTGAAAGGCCAGCTAGAAGGAAGCAGGCTTGATGGATCCCTGGAAAGTTCGGCAACAAATCACTTGACCGTCAACAAACATGAGTGATCTCCAAGAGGCAAAGTCTGGTTCTGAAAAATGAAGCCATTGCGGAAGTGCCAAAACTTGCTGTTCATCTAATGCCCACTGCTGGCTAGCTCCAAAAGTGAGTCAATCCCCATAGACTCTCATGTTAAAAAGCCGAACTTCACAACAGAAATAAACATGCTTACAGCCTGGTACAACAAAAAACCCAAAACATTTCGATCTCATTGGCTAGATTCCCTATTTATGACGAGTATACAGGTGTGACTTCTTATGTAACTCAGCATCAAGCCATAAAAATATGCATAATTAGAGGGATGGCTGATTTAAGTGCCATTAGCTGTCTGCTACACATTACTTTAGCTAACCAGCTAATTGGAATTGTTGTAGCGTCATTAGTGTCACTATTACAGAATATTGCATTGTGCATCGTTTGCACATTTATGCACATCATTCATTTATGTTGTCTTTATGACTTTTGCATAGGATTTAGACAATATGGTGTTTTTTATAGTGTTCATTTATTTTGTCTTAGCTAGTCGGCTAATTAGGTGTCTTAGTTAGCTAGTTAATTAGTACTAGGTAATTTATGTTGTATGTAGCACCTTTGTCCTGGGGAAATATTGTTTAGTTTCACTGTGTGCGGCACAGTGGATTAGTGGTTAATACTGTGGCCTTGCGACTACAGGGTCCGGGTTCGATTCATACCTTGAGGTCTGTGTGCATGTTCTCCCTGTGCTTGGTAGGTTTTCTCATT
This sequence comes from Clarias platycephalus, assembly GCA_030068275.1. Taxonomy (NCBI): domain Eukaryota; kingdom Metazoa; phylum Chordata; class Actinopteri; order Siluriformes; family Clariidae; genus Clarias; species Clarias platycephalus. Next base: position 5,512,306 of record JAQQZT010000011.1, read on the forward strand.
AGCTGTCTTGATGATGCTGATTGGCGTCCCCAAATTGTGTGTGAATGTGTACATGTGTATCTTAGGTCACGCCTCGTGACCTAAGACTCCTGGGATAGCTTCCAGTACACAGGCGACCCTGTACACTGGATATAGATAATAAGTAAATGAGTGATGTGACATATGTCTCTTAGGGCTTTTAATCCTAAAAGCATCAAGGAAAATGCCACATCTTTAAAAATACGCTCTAATGAGGTCTATTTGGTCTCCACATTAAATGGAACATTATAAAACGGGTCTCGGCTCTTTAGGTTTAAAACTTACAAAAATTAAATAAAATCTGGCTAGCTCTTCTAGCTTACTCCACTAGCTAAGGGCTTACCTGTACATGTTTTATGCAGAACGGAGGATGAGTTTTGAAATGCTGATCTCATTACCACACTGTTACCTTTAAGGCATTAAAAAATGAAGATAGATTTTTTTTAATTGGGTCAAGGATGCTCATCTGTCTTCACTGTCTCATGCTTTGCTTCTGCTGACTAAAAATTTGGCACCTCAAGTGCTGACTATTGGCAGAAACCTGCTTCGTTTTGATGAGGTCTCAATTTTTTAAATATGCACCTACTTCTATTACAGCATCCTGGGGTTAAATGCAATATGATTTTATGGTAATAGTAAATAAATATAATAAAGTTGAAGGTTTTATAATTTTTTAAAACTCAATTAATAATCGAAACAAAGCCACCCTGCACCACGCAAAAAAAAAAAAAAAAAAAAAAAACCTTTTAATTAAAGCAAGATTTCAGTCACAGACCTTCTTCAAGTTTCAAGGCTAAACTCAAGTAAAAATGAGATGAGAAGAGTGAGAGAGAGAGAGAGCATGATCCTGCTCACCCAGAGAACACAGCCAATTTTGCTCCCCTGGCTCCCAAACACAGATGGCTGTGGAATCACTGGGACTCAGAGATGTGATTTCTTGTGAAAAGGTGAATGCAGTTCTATCAGGAGTAGTTTTTAACCCACATCTGCCTAACTTGGCTCAAAATTCCTAGTTACACAAATAAGTGTTTTTCGTTGAACCCCAAATCAAATGCCAAGTTTTAGAAGAATCTGGATGCAGTGCCAACCTGGTGAGAATACATCAATAGAAAGAATGATTCTACAACATATTGTATATATTTAATACAAGAAAAACTCAAGAAGGTCAAAATTACACATATATCACAACTAAAATTTGGTTGAAAATCCATTAAAAAGTTTCACCTTTGGCAGATGCCTTTGGTCGCCCTCCATACTTCTGACAGAAATCTGATTGGATATTTGACGACTTTTCTTGGGAGAATTGCTGGTGTTTAGTTGCATTTGTTGGTTTGCTGGCATGGTCTTGACTTTTAAGCATGTCCTTAAAATTTCTATTTTAAGATTGAGGCTCTAAAAGCGTAAAGTTAGCCACAACTAGATAATGGGTGTTTGGGGTCAATGTTCTTGTGCAACACTTAATTGTGTCTGAGGTTCGATTGTCCAGCTGATGATTTGTGGTTTTGCTGAAGAATTCTGAGGTAGCCCATATTGTGTAATACACCAGTTCCAGTTGAAGCCCTAAAATATGATGCTACAGTACTAATGCAACCATACGTAACAGTTGGTGCAGTGTTCTTTGGTTGAAATGCCTTACCTTTAATCTTCTAAACATGGCTCAGATCAAAACTGCAGACGGCTTTTTCTTGATGGTATCGACTTTGGAGCATGGGCTTCTTTCTGGGACAGCATTCTTCCAGTCCAGGGTGATGTAAAACCGACTGTAGACAGTGACACTGGTGTTGCAGCAGCTTCTAGCTCCTGGGGTGTTCCCCTTAACCATTTCCTCTTAGCTGAGGGTGACAGTTCGGGTCTTCTTTCAGACCTTGGTAAAGTGGCTCATTATGTACAATTGTTTGGAAGTTGATATCTGCAGTTGCTTAGCAATAGCTCGAAGAGACATTCCTGACTCGTGTAAATCTGCCATCCCCTTTGTCAGATACGCACTGAGCTGCTTGGACTTTCCCATTGTACTGTGTATTGGTCAATTTACTGAGTGTTGTCAAACACACCCTTTCACACAAAAAGTACCATTTGTAGACAAAATAAATGCCATTTTAGTACTTTCCTGGAAGTCAAGCATTGCAAAGCATTTCTGTTCTGGGGTGATAAGAACAGATCATCGCCACAACCAGGGCTGTAATTGTATGGCATGACACAAATCTGATAAGTATATTTTATATAAAAAGGCGTCTGTAAAACCATTTCACCCTCTTGAAATCTAGAAAAAGATGGAAAGCGACACCCTTTTGTCTGTTAAGTAAAAGAAGAACGTTTTCCTGCCCTTCATGTGCATTCTCCAAAGGATCCTTTATTAGAGATTGGGCTGGTCTATTTAGCAGTGGAGGCTCAAACGGTTAAGGCACTGGGTTACTGATCAGAAGGTTGGGGGTTTAAGCTACTGCATACATTTTGAGCCAGTGAGCAAGGCCTTTAGCCCTCTCTTATCCAGGGGCGCTGTATCCTGCGCTCTGACCCCAGCTTCCTACTGTACATAACTGGGATATGTGAAAGAATCATTTCAGCTGTAAGGTACATGTGACAAATTAATCTTAATTTAGGCTCGGCTTCACAATATGGATGGAGTGATGCTCATGTGACTGCTAGGGCTTTAATGAATAACTCTCCACGCTTGTGCAAGTCAGGAGTACAGTTTGGGAGCGCAGAAATGGGTTATGGGGACCTGAAAGTGCCTCTTGAACAGTACTGGATTGTTCGTTTGGATCCTTGCAACCCAAGTACACATGGTAGATCCGGTAGAATGGTTTGTCTGGACCACCCTTAAACTAAAGAGTTGCCTCATATCCTGTTTAAGGCATTTATCAGTTCTAACACAGCATTTACAATAAGCTTGATGCTTTTATCCAAAGCTACTTTTGATGGATACAATGAGCAGTAGTGGGTAAAGGGCCTTGCTCAAGGGCCCATTAGTGCCAGCTTGGCAATGCTGGAAACTGAACCCACATTTTTCTGATCAGTTTGATAGAGTTTCTGGGCACAGCAGTAACATGTTGTCTGTCACATGCAATGCAATATATTAAGTGATTTCTAGAACGCCAAAAAAGTGTCTGCATTCAGCGCTTCGACAACACAGACCTGTACAGACTGTTGTACACTTATCCTCAGAAGTGGAATAATATTTGACACCCAGCAGCTCAATACAATTTATGAGTTTTACAACCAAGCTGGGATAAAACAGGAAGCACGATCAGCCCTGGCACCAGCTCAGGATTTTTTTTTTTTTTTGCATGCATGCATTGTTCTCAGAGGTTGCAAGGTGCCTAAAAATAGACAACACTGAGTTAATCATGATTAATATCTGTAAAGTTTATTTTTTCTTGTGTGAAAATGACTCATTTCCTTGCAGTGTATCGCTGGGAAACGTGCAGCAGAGCCTCAGTGTGGAGAAGGACAGAGAGAGATTGTGTCTGTCTTTGGTCACCCACAGCAACAGGAGCTTTTGTATTTCAGCCACGTACTTTACAGTCCCACATTACAATGACTCATGAGATTTAAATGAAAATCCTGTGCAGGAAGAATGAAATGATTAGAATTACGAACCGAGCTGTTCTGCATCCTTTCACATCGCTTCATAATAATGTGCTTCTGTAGAGGAGGGTACCAGCTTACACCCTACGTATCTTAAAAAAAAAAAAAAAAAAAATCATCATTAGCTGGCTCGATAAGAGTTTTCATGTGGAGTGTGATGTTTTGTTCACTATTCCTTTGTCTATGAATAAAAAATCATTTTAAATCACTGGTTTTATGCCTTTTTATGTCCCCTTTAGCCATGATCACCAAAAGACCACCCAGAGTTAAGAAAACCAGTAGCACAGCAGCTCCACCAGCTGGTTACTTACCATCTACAATCACAAAAAAGAGTTTCTTTGAAGCCTTCCACAATAACCTACAAGCCGTGTCACAGGATTAATGATGTTCTGCATCTTGGATAGGGCAATAATCATTTATTCATTTTCCATTCTGCTTATCCAGGTTAGGGTTGTGAGGGCCTGCAGTCTGTCCTAGGGAACTCAGAATACAAGGCAAGGGACAACGGGAATGGGGTGCCAACCCATCGCAGGGCAAAGGTACGGTACACAGACACAAGGTCATGCGATTACACTACGGGCAACTTTGAAACAGTTATCTGGCTACGATGCGTGTCCTTGGACTGAGGGAGGAAACTGACAAAGCATGGGGAGAACATGCAACCGCAATGTTTAGATTGTCTTTACTTAAGGAAAAACATACAAAGTTTGCATCTGTACTCTGATTTACACTGCTTTTATAGTTATCTTTACCAAGTTTGTAGTTCATTTCAATACATTAAGTTAGTTGAGTGTCTAAAACGGTGGCATAGTGGTTAGTACAGCCACCTTGCACCTCCACTGTCTGGGTTTGGTTCCTGCCTTGGGGTCCGTGCGCATGGAGTTTGCACGTTCTCCCCATGCCAGATGGGTTTCCTCCAGGTACTTCAGTTTTCTCACACAGTCTAAAGACATGCAGGTTAGATCGGACTACTCGGGTCAGCCTTCGCTCCCCATGTGCCGCAGTCCCGGGCCCGGGCCGTCCATAACCCAGTTGCAGTTCACCAATTTTCCTTACTTACATCACTTTTGGTATGTCCTGACCACTGCAGACCAGGAACACCCCACAAGAACTGCAGTTTTGGAGGTGCTCTGACCCAGTCCTCTAGCCATTACAATCTGGCCCTTGTCAAAGTCTCTTAAATCCTCACGCTTTCCCATATTTACTGCTTCCAACACATCAAATTCAGGAAAAAATGTTCACTGCTTAATATATTCCATCCAGTTCCAGCAGCTGTAATGAGATATTGAAAATGTAGCTACTGTGAAAAGCACCAAATTGTGATGGCTAGATGGCTGGCTCAGAGCAACTTCAAAACTGCAGCTCTTGTGGGATTCTCCCAGGCTGCATTAGTCAGGACATACAGTACCATAATGTTATGTTAGGGCTGATCAGTGTATGTGTGTGCCCTGCGGTGGATTGGCACCTCGCCTCATGCCCTGGGATATGCTCCAGGCCCTCCGCGAGCATGTACAGGATAAAGCAGTATAGACGATGAGTTGAGATACATCACTTGCCTAAGACTAGGTTTAAAAAAAAATCTCTGATTAGCTGAGGTTATCAGAAGTCGATGTGCCCTTTCCAATATGGCGGGAGAATTGACGAATCATAGTCGATACCGGAAGCAATGGCGTCGAGTTGGGAAAAGCGTTAGACTGTCATAATAAAGGTCACACAACTAAAACTACTCTCTTTCAAGCATCATCAACAACAACAAAAATCCACATAAATAGCGTTACATTAAAAAAATTAAATATTATTAATAATTGCTATTATTATTTTTTAGGTCTATTGTGCAAGTTTTAGTCTATAACTTAACCTTTTCATTTAGTTGCATAAAAATAATATCTGGCTTCACAATAGCGCTAGAAATACGTTTAACACTTCCTTTATTATAACGACCGGGAACACTGCCATTTCATCCTGATTACAGGTAATGCATGATTAAAAATATTGTTATTTTTCCAATAACACACTAGGAAATATATATTCTGTATCGGAATTGATTTGATTTAGGTTTAATAGCTTGATATGATTTATTATTCTGTCTCCAGAAGACTAAGCCTACTAGCTACAGTGGTTGTGTGTGTGTGTCCTACTTCTGCCTTTTTTCATACAAAAATACAAACAATAAGATTGCATTAAAACAAACTAAGACACCCAGAATGGTGCATTTAATATGTTTAATGTTCGATTAACATTTAGTTAAGGGTGACTGTCTAAACCAGCTTTATGATTAAATTTAATACTGAATTGTTTCTAAAGTGTAGATTTATTGAGCTAGTTACAAAACGCACTTAATTGTTTCTAAAAATGCGTTCTCGATTTAAAACCTATAATCGCTTTATTTTGGTAGTGAATTGCATACATTGTAACGCTAATGATCACGTGCTCTTCCGGCGAATACTTTTGTTTATGATAACGTGTACTAAGGCGCAGGACGATTTGCGCATGCGCAGTGTTTCTGTTTCGCCCCTAGTGGGATAAATGAATGCCTTTTGGGATTGGGATCTATGCTGACGTCATTGCATCAAGAAGCGTGTTCTACTGGTTTTATACCTGGTGACTGAGAAAGCCAGTGGACCTTACTGTCATGTTCAGGAAACCAGTTTGAGTCGACTTCAGTGCAGTGATGTCAGCATGAACCCAGTCCCAAAGGCCATTTGTCCAACATCTTGTGGAATCCATGGGCTGAAGAGAACCTGAGTGAGCCGGGGACACCATTACATTACATTCGCAGCATTTGGAAGCAGTTGAGGGTTACGGACCTTGCTCAACAGCGGCAAATTGGTGGTAGTGGACCTGGGACCTACCGATCAGTGGTCCAGTGCCTTAACCACAGAGCTGTGAATCATGGGTAGACTGTTGAGTTGATCCTTAGAGATTTTCATTTCACTTTTATTCAGCAGTACTAAAGTTTACTGAATGATTTATTCCAAGCAGCTATATTTCTTATGGCTCAGCCTGTTAGGGCTCCAGCTGCACAACCCCCAGCACCGCTAAGCTGCCACTGTTGAGTCTTAGAACAAGACCCTAAATCCTATATGCTCCAGGATTAGGGTTATCCTGTATCCCACTGACCTGCACTCTGACCCCAGTTCCCTAACTGTGATGAATAATTGAGTCTTAGTTTCTTAGTTTTAAAGTATTAAAAATGTCTATTAGTATGTAATAAGCAGTGAAATGCCGTGCACCTTGTGTTGTTGATTGTTTAAATGTCATGTACATTTACCAAATTTCCTGGTAACCGTCTGCTCCACTCTCCAATCCAGTAGGTGGTGGTATAGCACCAACCGGCAATAAACTCGAAAGAAGAAGAAACGATACACTCTCTCTCAATTGACAAATAATTGGCAGAAGACACTAGCTGTATTTTATTTTCTGCATAGGCCGTGGTCTAATTCATCATTGTTGTTAAAAAATAAAATAAAAAAAGCTTATGATTTAAAAAATTCTGAATCGATTCAATATATTAACATATGTTTTGCATTTATTCAATGTTAGAATCGCTCGAGGGAGAATATATATTTAGTATTTTATTTATTATTATTATTTTTTCATCACTTTCATCAAAGTCAGAAAGTCCAGCCAGCATATCGGGTGATGGAGAGTCCCTGCCCTAGATGTGTATCCATCGTTTCTGTGGCAGTTATTTAAGGGGTTGGGTTGCCAGCTTGACTCCTGGTTTTCATTCACACGCTATGGGCAGATTGGGAGCGCCAGTTAGCCTAACCTGCATGTCTTTGGATTGTGGGAGGACCCAGAGGAAACCCACCAAGCACAGGGACATGCAAACTCCATGCACACAGACCCGAGGCGGGAATCAAACCATTAGAATTAGGATAAGTAATGCAGACATTAAGTCTAGTTTCCTCCAGGAAAACATCTTTAAAAGTGCTCTCATCTCAAATCAAATGCTGTCAAAACCTTCCTCTCTCTCTTACACACAGGATGTCAGTTTAGTAATAATATAGTATCTCTGAATCTAATATTCTTTCAGACTTGTGCGCTCTCCAGTGTGTAGAATTTTCAATGCTTCTTTAACATTCCAGCCTTCAGCTGACACTTTTTTACACTTTAAAAGCAGCGTCTCTATCCAACAGGGATATCCTTTTTCCCCTCCTCACTTTTTACATACACAGGATTTTTATCATTATAGTACTGTTTACTGCAACCTTTTTTAGGTTAGATTAGATTAAACTTTGTCATTGCACATGTCGGTACAAGGCGATGAAATACAGTTAGCATTTAGGCAGAAGTGATCGCAAGCATCGCAGTGCAGAATGTTTATGACCTTAGCAAATGATTATAGGTGGTGCAATAAGGAAGGTATTGTATACCACGATAAAGAATTTGCATATGTAAACAGTATACAGAGAAGGATTTATGTAAAACTAGTGCAATGATTTCGGTGTAAGCAATGAGGATGATATTGTATACTATGATAAATAAGTTGCATATGTAAAATGTACATGGAAAGGGTTATATACAGAAAGAGTTATAAACACTGAGTGCAATGAAGGAAGATATATAGCATGATAAAATAATATGCCTATGTAAATAATACACAGATAAGGGTTATGTACAATGAGTGCAGTGATTATAGATCGTTTGTATACCATGGTTATGATATTGCGGTTTAGAAGGTTATATACATGTGTGCAACTTGTTATTAAGAGTGGAACGAGGTGGGTCATTTTATACAATATACCGTATGTGCAACAGTTATGAATAGTGCAGTCCTGAGTGTTTAAGTTTCTGTACATTAGTTTTACGCCTTATACTGAGAAAAAAAAAAATCCATAAGCTCCATACTGAGAAAAAAAAACAACAAAAAACATTTTTTACTTCATTAGTGCAATACTGTAGATCATAGTATAGGCCTCTACCAAACGGCTGAGATTTCGTTTAATGGTTAAAGTAGCAATATATCCAAATAAAAATAGATGTTTTTGGCCGTTAGATTTACTTTATTTCCTGAGGTCTGCTCCGAAGCAGTTGAAAAGGCACACTGTTTAAAGACACTGACATTGATACTAGTGGTAGTATTTTTTATTTTTTTCATCATGGTGAATGTCAAATGAGTGGTAGAAGTGCCTCAATCAGGTTCGACACATTTTTCAATAACATTTAGTGGCTCAAAACGTCCTCTACCAAATGGTTTCGTAGAACGTAAAAAATTTACCTTTTCCTTGTTCTGTTATTTTCAGAAATGAGGCTGTATTTGTTTCTAGCTGTGACCCTGATGCCCCTTCTCACGGAGGTGGTATACGGAGCCGAGAAGAAAAAGCTCCAAATCGGGATAAAGAAAAGGGTAGAAAACTGTCCCATCAAGTCGCGGAAGGGGGACGTCCTCAACATGCACTATACTGTAGGTTTTTTATGACTTCAAGTTATCCTTCTTCATAATCTTAACTATAAATAACCTATACTGATAAATAAGCAGATCTGTATTTACATGCAATATTAGAGTCTTTATCAGCAAGATATATTTTTCCTTTTTTGTTGTTTTTCCTTTTTATGCTATATGTATGTGCTGGAATGAGATGTTCCAGCATATTCCCCGTTTGCTCCTACTTATAGCTGTATCAACATCTTTAAGTGTAAAAGGCAAAAATCCACTTTATCATGGAGAGTGTTCTTTCCTGAACACGCTACCGTTGTGAAAAACATGTATACATTTACATACTGTAGCACTGACACTGGTGACACCATCCATTAGGAGGAGTCACTAAGGCTAAGATTATATGTATAGTTATGACTAGAGTTAGATTAGGTGGAGCATCTCTACTCTATGCCAGGCCCTGTGAATGAGCTGTTGTTATAGTGGTGGAGGTGTAATGCAATGCCACTATCTCTGTCCTAACTCCAACTCGATTTGGTGAATAAAGAAGTTTTGATTCTGATATTGCTTATGTGGCTGATTTGCTGACTCTAAGGGAAAGCTGGAGGACGGGACTGAATTTGACAGCAGCATCCCGAGGAATCAGCCGTTCACCTTCACCCTGGGGACCGGGCAAGTGATTAAGGGCTGGGACCAGGGGCTGCTGGGGTGAGTTTCACCATTTCACTTCTGCTTCGCGTGTCTGGGTTTTGGTTTGATCTTCGCTTCATACAAGGGTACAGTGTTTAAATTTAAATGTGTAGTTGATTGTCTCTCTCTCTCTTTTCCACAGAATGTGTGAGGGAGAGAAGAGGAAGCTGGTCATCCCGTCTGAGCTCGGTCAGTATGTTAGACACTTGAATGCATGATTGCTCCTACTGCTTGCTCCTCCATCATTGGTGGATAATATTATCCTGTATTGGAACAATAATCAATGACTGGGAGGAAGAACTCTAGCAAGGCGTAGTATTTTAATCTCTCTTCTAGATTGTCAGTGTGAAAATGTACTTTATGTCCTTGATAATCTATTTACAGTAAATGGTAATGATGTGAAAACAGAGCGAAACAGTTAAGTTCCTGTTAGGGTTGCACATTTCACACATTATTCTTAACCGATAGTTGAACATTACCAATTATTACCAGTAACTAACTGAATAATCATTCATTTTGACACCCTTTTTTTCTCTCAGTTTATGGTTCTAGCACCACAATCGCAACATGTTAATTATGTGAATTAAAATAATGAAGCAAAAACACTTTAAAATAAATAAATACAATAAGGCTGTCTTAAGTTCAGCTTTTCAGTTTGTCTCCATTTAGAACTGCATTGCAAGTCCGCCCTCTTGTGGTGCACAAGTTAACAGATATATGAGCTACGGCGAAATATGATTCAAAACAAACATTATCTGTTAATACATTTTTTATCTTAATGTCATGTCATGCTCCCAAGAAACCTCCAAATGCAACGCCCTCCATCCTTAGACTTCTTGCATAGATCTTAAGTAAACGATTTGTCCTTTTATTAGAGTATTAGGCTACAATGTGAATGGGTTAAAATTATTTACAATAAAAGAACAAATCAATTACATAAAAAATTTTTTGCATTTGATTGCAATGATTAGAAAACCATTTAAACTTTGACTCATTTTGTGTGTGTACAGTATAAGTATTTATGTTTAGAAACGCCCTGCTTAAAAAAGTAGATTCATTTTTTTTTTCTTCTCCTAAGTACACACACTGTACACTAGTGGTGTAACGATACAGCCAGCTCAGGATTCAGTTTGAAAGACGAGACAGGACTTCGTTACAAACCGGATTCCAAAAAAGTTGGGACACTAAACAAATTGTGAATAAAAACTGAATGCAATGATGTGGAGATG
>JAQQZT010000011.1:5523313-5542368 GCA_030068275.1 Clarias platycephalus
TATATATTTATTTATTTATTTATATAAAAACAAGATCAGACTTTTCCTAATATATAAAAGTATTAATATATTAATGTCTCCACTAAGATAAGTAGTAAAAAACATGCTCAATTGAAACTGATGTAGCAGAAACAATGAGGTATGTCTTTGGTCTATGGTTAACACGACTAAATTACATCAAGTTCTGATCGTTACAGGTCAATTGACTTGGTATTGTGAGCCATAATCTCCAAAATATCATACTATGGTGCATTGTTACATCCCCCTACTGTACAGTAATCAATCCAAATTAGGGGTCAACTGATTCAAAAATAACTTTTATTTTTATATAAAATCTTACATTGATTTGTTTCGATGTCATGCTGTACCCCATCAGAGTTTTGGTTTGATTGTATGTTTAGACTTTGACCTACTAAACTAGCATCATGGTTGCTTTTGATGGAGCCTTTAAAGGATAAATGTGTTTGCAGAACAATCTTGCATTCTAAGTAGTGTTATAAATTAATGCTTATGTAGCATCACGTCTGATTTGCATGCATTTTTGATTCTTTTGTTCTGTGCTTTAGGTTATGGTGACAGAGGTGCACCGCCTAAAATCCCAGGTATGTTATAAATGACATTATATTTGATAGACGTAATCTGAGGGCATGTTTACTCCAGTATATCTAGTACGTTAATCTCAGTGATTTTGGGACAAAGTAAAAGTAAATAAACCCTAGGTCAAAGTCCTCCGTTTGCATTTCTCCTTGAGAAAAAGTTCAAAAGTACTCACCTTCAAAATGATCAAATAATGTCAAAAGTACAGAGGTTGTATTAGCTCACACTAGGCTTTAAGTCGTAGTAAAAGGCACTCTCCTTCGAAAATGTGACCTTTTTTTTCTGTCGCTGCAGCCACATCCGCTTCTGATTTTAATCGCCTCATACCGTACACATTTGAGGATTTTGATAAGGGGAAAGTGAGTCACGCAATCATGTATAATAGCCAGCTGGTGGTAATCGGACCTCTTTAAATGATACACACCACTGTAGTAATGCAACGACATGTACAGTACAAGTAATGCAAAGTAGAAAGTACGGAGGTTTGTTGTAGGATGTACTGAAGTAAAAGTAACGGTTAATCAGTACTTATGTACGTTAACAAAGTAATTGTACCTAAGGTTACTTTCCACATCTGGTTACTCTAGGCATTTTTGTTCGTTTTTAATATACCTTTGTCATCCTCTAGGTGGAGCCACGCTCATCTTCGAAGTCGAGCTGTTGAGCATTGAAAGACGATCTGATTTATAATCGCTGTAAAATCAGAAGCCCTGACTTTACCTGTACTTTAGTTAGCCAGCCACTGCTGCTCTGGAATCAAAAATTAAGTTTTTATCATTTGTCTTTCACAGAAAGAATACATTTATACACAAATTCAGAAAAATGGATAATAAACCACGTTCACGATTAAAGCTTTGTTTTCAGCACCATTCTTTATTTTCTTAACAATCCTGACTACACACACTGGGATGCGAGAGTGCATACAGTACAGTATTTCATTCCAGCAAACAGGGATTGTGTTTACGTCTTATTGTCCGAAACGATTGGAGTTGAATTGTTGAGTTGAATAAAAAAAATTTATGTACAAAAAAAAAAAAAAAAGTTGACTTGACTTTCTCTTTTCTTTTTTTTGACCTATGACGAATATACTGCTGTTGAACGTTTCACACTCGTCTCATTAAAGTCATAATGTAAGTAAAGTCTGCATATAAGGAGGCTGGTTTAAAAACTGGTGTAAGAAGAAGGAAAAAAAAAAAAAAAAAAAAAAATGCACTCTCAAGGTATTGCTACAGTTCGGATTGAATTTGTTGATCTAGAAATTGATGTCCTTCTGTTTTAAAGCATCCAGAAGGAACCTAGAGCACAAAGCAGAGATTCAGTGTTACGTTCGATTCGGTTATGCCCGAAAACCCTACTAAATGGAAAGTCTCAAACACGCAAAAAAAACAAAACAAAAAAACGAAACGCACCCAAACCCACCCACCCGGTTTCCTTGTCCCCCCCCATTTTCACTTCAAAGTACAATAACCTAAGACACTTCATTCCTTTAAAAACAATGTCACTCGCTGTGTCGTCTCTAATAGCTGCCGTAGCCCATTTCAAAACATATCGTTTATATTAAAGAAACAAAAAAGATAAAAAGACGTTATGTGAGATCTACATGGAAGAAAAAAAGCCGCAACCTAATTTTCTACTCGAGTACAGATGCACAAAGCCATGTCCTATGGCACTTAGTGTTTAAGCCTACCAAAACAAACAAACAAACAAAAAACCTAAACTGAATAACACTAACCATTCCACAACACGTCCTGCCTTCTTACGGTATGTTGAAGCTAAAAATACACACTAGCACACGCTCTATGGGAATAATATATTAAGGAAACTGTAGTGACGGAAAGTAAGACAGTTGGAGTGATTAACCTGCAGCTGAGATTGGCTTGGCTGAGCTCCTCGCTCGTCTCCGTTTGACACGCAGTAGTGGAGTAGTACGGTCTGCGTGTCCCTCTCCACCGTGCGCGGGCGGAGGAACGGGGTAACGGTGGTGGTAGTGGTGGAGGAGCTGGTGGGTGGTTCATGGGGTTATGTCCCCCTTCTTCTGTGGGGTGTTGAGCTTCTGCATGCCTCGCACCTTCTCCAGGAGCGCAGCCACGAAGTCCTGCAGGAGGAACGCAGCCGCGGGTTTTTAACAGATGGACCCAAAGATTCACGGCAAAGCAATCGATTTCATTTAACAACCTGGTGCGGGTTGAGGCGAGCGAGTGGTTTTTGGGATTCTATTAGGTGGTCAGAGAGAACCTACTGCTTTTTTTTTTTTTTTTTTTTCGTATATAGGGTCGCAGGAAGCCTGGAGCCCATACCAGGTAAACATCTGGCACAGGGCGGGGTATACCCTGGATGGGGTGCCAATCCACACCCGCACACTACAGGCAATTTGGAAACAGTCTTAATTAATCTGCATGTCTTTGGACTGTGTGTAGAACCCAGAGGACACCCACCAAGCACGGGGAGAACAATGCAAACTCCATGCACACGGTGGGAATCGAACCCTCGACCTCAGAGGTGCTATGCCACTGTGCCACCTTCTGCTCTATACCACCAAATAGTATTTAAAATAAAGCATTCAAGATTTGTTTAAAATGTAGACAATGGACTTAAATGAAAAAAAAATATATCATGAACCATTTAGGAAGTTCCTCCATTTTCACAGATTAAAAACTCATCAGACAAACTACCATAATTTTAAAAATGTCTGGAATATTTTTAATACTTTGCACTTGATGACTGCCTGAGGTCGGTAAATCATAGACATCAGTTTCTTTCCGTTCCATTTCTTTGCCTCTGGTTGCTTTTGAAGTATGTTTTGGATCATTATCCGCCTGTACTATAAAGCTCTGTCTCATCAGTTGTGCAGCATTTTCCTGTATCTGAGCAGAAGATAGAGCTCTGTACACTTCAGAATGAGGTTTTCAGCAGTGACATCATCGATACACACCAGTGACCCGGTTATATTAGCAGCCGTACACACTCGTGCCATAACACGGCCTCCATCATGTTTGACGGATGATGCACTTCGTTTCCTTTCCTTGTCCATGTGCTTGTCTTCCAATCATCGTGGTACATGTGAACTGGACAGGATTTTGTTCGCTTGGTTTTAAGCAAAGTCTAATCTGACCTTTCTGTTTTGAGTGTTCCCAGTGGTTTGCATCTTAAGATAAATTCTCAGTATTTACATCCATGCAAAAAAAATAAAAAATAAATGCCATCAAAAAACCATAACAAAAAAAACCTTTGGGAACAATTACAGCCTGGCAGACCGGAGGCATTCTAGCTGTGCAAGATAATCTGATGAGATTTCACTCCATGCGTCCTGGAGCATCTCCCACAAGATGGACTGGCTTGATGGAGTCTTCCTCTGTCCCATACGGTCAAGCTGCTTCTAAACAGCTCAATAGGGTTAGTGTAGTCGTTTTGGCCACTCCTAACGTTTCTGCTTCCAAGATAGATCTGTTCAGTTTTCCAGCCTCCCACACTTGCTTCCACACTTTTGAATTGCATTCGCATTAACAGCTACCTACAGTAATGCAAATGCCAGACCATTTATCTGCTTATATATATTATATAAAATAATGAAGAAATAAATGGTCATCATACCGTTTGATAGTAAACTGTCCAAATACTTTTGAGCCACTGAAAATAGAGAGACTTGGACAAAAATTAAATTTTTAAATGGTTAATATAATAACCATTATTATATAGTTATTTTAAACCTAGTGGTTAGTACTGTCGCCTTGCACCTTCAGGGTCCGGGTTAAATTCCCGCCTCAGGTCTGTGTGCATGGAGTTTGCATCTTCTCCTCGTGCTTGGTGGGTTTCCTCCGGGTACTCCGGTTTCCTCCCACAGTCCAAAGACATGCTGGTTTGGCGTTCCCGAATTGCACATACTGTGTGAATGAGTGTGTATATGTGTGTGTGTGTGCTCTGCGATGGATTAGCACTCCATGTGGTGCCCCGCCTTATGCCCTAGGTTTCCTGAGATAGGCTCCAGGCCCCCAGCGACCGTGTATACAGAATCAAACGGTAATAAAGATGAGAAAGTGAGTGAATAAGTAAATAAGTTCATGTAAGCGTTATCCCAGGTCACCCTATATATTACATTTATGATAAGTGGTAAATTTGTTACAACTTGATACCCTGAATCTAAATATTTATATTTATATATAAATATATTCATAACTGATTTACTTAACAATATACAAAAGCTTTGTAGAACTTACATCATTAGGTTTGTAACAGTCAACAAGCAGCATCTGGAATGAAAGAACATTAAGATTTTAAGGTTTTTAACATTTATACAGTAAAAATAGCGTACGAAAACTCACGTGCATTTTATAAGTGGGATTTATAAGTGGGAAAAAATATATTTTTTTAATGAAATCCACCCAAAATGTTGCTGCCCTTATAGTCATATACTGTTGAACGTACACACCCTGTTCATCTCAGGACCCTTGTTCATGATATACAGAGATACAGTATATCAGAGGGTATATAAATGTAGTAAGGATTTAATACAGAAATTGACTTTAGTATTTAGACCTTAAAGATGGTGCTATTAGGTTAAATGTTAATGTTTTGAGTACAAATAGGGGCTCAGTTAGACACTTTTCTGAAACAAGAGCAAACGGTAGCATTAAGTCCAGCGCCACTGTGGGATGCCCAATGTGCCACCCTGAAGCAAATGTCGGCTGTAAATACATTCGAAGTCCATGGTTCCCAACTTGGGTTCCAATCCCACCTCAAGGGGGCGCCGAAGATGTCAGGGGCGTGTGCAAGCCTTTGTGTACTCTGAGGCTATGAGGTTGTTGGGATTAGATTTGCACATGATAAATAAGACCATAATTACAGTCAAATGAAAAGCCTGCATAAAAACTAATTAAAATAGATCAATTTATTCATTTGTTTTGTGTGTACGGCTGGGCTTGGGTGGGCTATATCTATCATATAATAACTAACACTAATAACACTATAATTTCGTTAAATAGTACAATTTTTGTTTAGGTATCATGATACCTAGGTGCCAATTTTTTATGTATTGTATACAACATAACTTATGGGAAGTTTTTCCCTGATCTCTATTGATTACAGCACAACATGTTCAACCTGAACATAACCCCCTGTTACTGTTCACTTTAACAAACTATTCAGAAGAGGATGGCTCCCCTTTTTAAACCTGGTTCCTCACATACAGCCTCCCCTCTTGCCGCGGATAAACGTTTTTAGAATTAAATGTTGACAAAGAACAGTTTGTTGACAAGAATAGTGCCTTTTCCAGCATGATGGAGTACCTTGCCATAAGACAAACGTGATAACTAAGTGCCTCGAGGAACAAAACTTCGAAATTTTGGGTCCATGGCCAGGCAACATCCCAGACCTTAATCCCATTGAGAACGTGTGCTCAATCCTCAAGAGGCAGGTGAATAAAGAAAAACCCGTAAATTCAGACAAACTCCAAGAACCATGCAGGAATGGGCCACCATCAGTCAGGACGTATCCAAACGTTGATTGAAAGCATGCCAAGCCGGATTGCAGAGGTCTTGAAAAAGAAGCGACAACGCTGCAAATACTGATTCTTCGCATAAACTTAGTGTAATTGACAATAAAAGCCTTTTACACTTATGAAATGCTTGTAATTATACTTCAGTATACCATAGTAAAAAAGATATAAAAACTCTTGTGAAAATGAATACTTGTGTCATTCTCAGAACTTTTGGCCATGGCTGTAGTTTCGCTCCTGGCTTCCTCATTATGGATCTAAATCTCCATCCATCTTTATGCTGCTCTGTGACAACACGCATTGTTGAACCCACTTTACCAATATAATGAAACTCAGAACTTCAGAGCTGATTTTGTTAATGTAATGTTTTTTTTTGGATTATGGTAATCCAAATTAGCATTATGAAATGATTTTTTTTAAATTCATAAATGCCTTTGGAACAATAGCCCTCAGACCCCCAAAGACAGGAATAATGTCATGGCTGGTGCGTGGTATTTTCTACATAAAACAAGTCAAAATGTCAAATTAGCATTGGCATGCATGCATATTCAGTGAGATCTTTGAAGCAAAGGAGGAAAAATGTCTCAAAGGCACAAACCTTCACTCTGATGGCTCTCTCGACATCATTCGGCAGGTCCAGCAGCTCGTCCACATCGATCTCCAGCTCAGGAACTTCATCTTCCTGCAGTCAGAAAGAACAGAACTGCTTGCTACTGTACGTTTGGACAAAACCATTCAGCATGTAGGATAAGAAATTAACAGCATCTCTGCTCAGCAGTTAGAAATGAATATTGTTGGTGTGAAAGTGTTTTGTTGGATGGATAAATGAGCTGTCTGGGAAGGTTAAAATAAAAGTGGCATAGTGGTTAGCACTGTCGCGGGACACACAATTGTATCTTCTTATATCAAAGCTTCTAATGCACTTTATACACCGTATACAAAAATCTCGGCAGGACAACTGGCCACAGTTCCAGTTATACGATTAATAGTATATAATCGTCCCAAAAGAACCTGCTATCTCTAGGTAGTGTTCTTTTGTTTCCGTTGTCATGTTTATCTAGACATGTTACTGTATGAATTAACCATTGACCATTAAGAATTCGACTTATTAAATATTTTGTAACTGATAATGTTTGTTTTGAATCATATTTCTCTGTAGCCCACGTCTATTAACTTGTACACCAAAACTTGTCGTTCAGACAACAGACACGGTATTGACGGTGTATCTGTAGTGGCCTTGTTATTAAATGAAGAAAGAGAGACTGTATCTGAAAACTCTGTATTTTTAAAAGTCTTTTTTCTGTATTTTTTCTATTTTGCTTCATTAATTTGTCTCGCATAACTATTTTTTGGGGATTTGTTCTGCTGGGATTGTATAAACAATTGTAAACTCTTATCATTAATTAATAATGATTAATGAATTTTTGATTGTTAGCTATAGGTTGATACATGACTTGCAACTCTAGGTTTAATTATGAGGTAATGGCTGAGCTGTAGCTACAGTAGGGGAAACATATCCAGACACATTTCATTTTTTTCTAGTGCACTTACTGTATTCACTTCAAATTTATTCAATTCAATTCATTCAAATTTAAACATGTAATGCCTTTTAACTTTGTACTTATGAATATGAGCAAATTATGTTTCATAAGTACAAGCAGCTATTTAAAAATTATTTAAAAAAAATGAATGAAGGAAAAATAAATTTAGACAGCAGAATTTGCCAACTTTGTTTGAGATATCCAACCAAATTTACAATTTCCTCTGTAAATGTTTAATACGGTTCAAGTCAGGGAATGCAAAAACTACTATACTATACTATACTATACTATACTATAATATAATATGATATACTATAATATAATATATATTATGTCTATTCATTTTTCTTTCGACATGAGAAGCAGCCCCGTATCAAAATGTCCCAATCTCTGCATGTCAATGTATACAGTAGTACATGTACGGTGTTTTTCAATCATCGCTTCTTTCTGCAAATGTGAGAAGCTGCATTATTGCCAAAGAGTACCATTTTTTTTGTGAACAACACTGATAATCAACTATATACCAGTAAACTGGTGACAGGATGGGCACCAAAAGCTCACTCATGCCCATGGGGACCAAAGGCCAGAGCTTCTGGTCTGATCCCACAGAAAAGCCTATGTGGCAAAAATTGCTGAAAAGACAGCAAAAAACCCAATGGACCATCGGGCTACCACACATGGTGCCTGGTAGGCAAAGAGCCCAGTGCCACCGACCCGGCCTCCAAACTCCCCACATCCCAATCCGACTGCGCACCCATAGGATGAACCAGACAAACAAGTTCGATCAACAAATGAGCACCCAAAGACAGGTCCTGCAGAGCTACACCACGAGGGGCCACATCCACCCTGGTGGCACAAAGTGAACCCAAAACCAAAGTGGTTCTAATGTTTCATTGTTTAAAAGATTTATCTGATTGGTGTATTGTTACGTCTATATATGTGGAAATACTTTTAGCATATTTGTGCTTCATTTGCAGCAGAGGATGTTTAAGGATTTGCTCCGGCTCTGTAGCTCGTCCCATTCGCGTGTACGTTGGAGGATGTTGGAAACATTCCTTTGAGATTCTGGTCCATGTTGATATCATTGCATCATGCAGTTCTGGGGGATTTTTCAGGGGCACTTTCATGCTGCTCATCCCCTGTTCTACCACATCGCAAAGGTGGTATTCTGGATTCTAAATACCACTATAGAGAAAATCAGGGAAATCTTCTTTCCAGTACATGAAATTGGGGTCCTGTTACCTGCAAGATTTTATGCATTGCACTGCTTTTAGATGATTGGCTGATTAGATAATTGGATGAACGTTTAGGGTGTACAGTTGTTCCTGATGGAGCGCTCAGTAAGTGTGTTTTTATGCTTAGAGAAACGTTAGTAAAAAGTTGCGACATTGAGCAGTGAAGCAGGTGTTTATTTCCCCTCAGTGTGTATTGGACATTCACTATACACTTTATTATATTGTGTGTAGTTCAGAAGATGATTCATATTATTGTAAGGCATACACTATATATGTTTTTCTTTTCTATATATGGAAGAGATAACAGATCATATCTCTACATTGTTTCTGATCATTGTCTTTCTTTCAAGTAATGAAAAGTACATGGGCAGATGGTTTACACAGTAGTGAGTAAGCCAGCTCTCTGTGCTCTTTGTTGCTTATTTCCTTCTAACACAAAACAGGATGGGCTGAAACCAGTGCCTGAGTGTATATGAGAGAGAGAGAGAGCCACACGATAACCCTTATCCCCTTCCTGTCAACATAAAGGACACAATGTTTCGGGTGTGTTCCCTTCTTTCTGCACAAACACACACATCCGAATGACCCTTTCTTGCTTTATAGTGACATCAACAGCACTCTTCAGCCCCGAGCTGGAGAAACGATGATTGCGATGATGTCAGAAATCCAGTCATTAGCCGTTTCCGCCTTCTCTGCCTTTCACTCTGGTGAATCCGCAAGCTCTATTAGATCTGTGCCATTTCCTTTCCCTTTGCAATCTTCACAGCTTTCAAGGACAGCTGTCATCGCATTAGACTTTACATCGTCCTCGCTGCCCATCACACTCACAGTCCCTCTCATGCTGGTCTACTGGGCACTCTTCACTCCAGTGTACGGTACATGGTGGGAGAGTCATGAATGTCGATGGGAACATGTTCTTGTATTTGCTTATTTACCATATTCTGTATAATTGCACATAATTATCTTATCATACTTTTGAGCTAAATTTCATTACTCGCTGCTTCGCTGTCCTCACACACACACACGGCACCTGTACACATGCTCATTTAGGCACCCATCCAATCATTCATACGACACACACACTGCATATTACCATGCATATACTGTACAGGTCAGTTTATCTTCACAGCAAATATCAAAATGTGGAAAGAGCAGGAGTGCACTGGTATGGTTGATGGTTCCAAATGGGATGGGTTGAGTATTTTCAGAAAGTGATAATCTCTTGGAATTTTTGCATGCCGCAGAATGGTGAAAAAAAAAAAAAAAAAAAAACATTGAGTGAAAGACAACGTTGTACAGGAAAGCGTCTGTACAGGTGACTGGTTGATTAGAGACAGTAACTGCAAAAATGTTAATAAAGTAAGCAGTCTAAAACATCCCAGCATTAAGTCAATTCTTTTAATAAATAGGGTGACCCAAAGTCACGGCTCACGCCGCACGTATTACCAGTCGTGAAAATAAAGTTGTGTTGTGCAGTTGTTGTTGAAAATGGATCTCTCGAAGGAGGAAAAAGTATTCGTAGTTGTTCCCCCCGATCTTACATCACCTGATGCCTATTTGTGGGGAATCCCACATAGTGTATAAGATGTGTGGGAAAATATGTATAAATCATAATGATTAGATTGTCTCTGATACGCAAGCCGAGAGCAACATGGATGGCAATAGGAAGAAACCTTGAGAGGAACCAGACTCAACAGGCAGCCCATCTTGATTTGGGTGATAATGGATAGCAGGGATTGATCAGCAGGCATCCTGCGTGTTAGGAGGCTATATTAAGTATAATATAACACGTTAATATGGTTACGTTAGTATTAGAGCTGTGAATCAAAGTTAACAGTTGAGTCATTTCAATTAAATTTTTCGATTCAAAGCAATTTGAGACAGCGGTACCAACACTTAATGTTAGCAATGCTGTGTAACTTGTGGTGTTTACTCCGGTCCAGTAGGTGGTGGTATTGCACCAAATGCACATAAACTCAAAAGTAGAAGTAGTAATAATCTGTGTGTGAAAAATGGAAGCAAGGTCACTTTTCTGCAAAAACCTGTGGAATATTTTTTTTTACAGACATTGTCCATATAAAAGAATAGAACATTTGAAAGTTTACATAAATAATTTTAAACATTGAGTTTTAAACTGACCCATCAATTTGTTTAATTGATTAAAGTACAGTAAAAAAAAATGTGATTCAATTGCATAATCAATTAAATAGCACCGCTCTAGTGGATGCACATGCAAAATACATGCAAAAACACACAGTCACAGTTTTCTGTCTTTAATTTTTGCATATTTTTTCCTCTTCAGGAAAACGCTCTTCAGGTTTGTCTGTTATTTGTGATATTTACAGTATTCATGAGGGGGGAAAAGTACTAGGACCCTGCTCCGGCTCTGCCAATGAATCACAAATTTATTTCAAATCAGACACAAAAGAGGCAGCGCAGATATGAATTTCAAATTAGACCACTGAGACAGCAGGAGCAATGTTTACATCAGACTGCTTTCTCAACGAGAGACAATTCAGAGCTGGTTTTGTGAAAATACTAAAGTTCAAGTGTGGATTTGATCCAAATGTCTTTAGATCCGATCCTAATTCTGCAAGTGTTACTACAGTATGTTAAAGTTTGTCTAGGTTAAGATAATTTGTTACATTTAGACGGACTGTAAGTTTGTATTGCACGCTGAAGCAGGAGAAATCTTCAGGATAGTAATTTTAATAAATAGTGTGAAAGTTTTCTGGCCGATTCGTTTCCGACATGGGCTTTTAGTAGCATGTAGGGACAATCTGTGTGAAGAGTAATACTGCGATTATATCCTTAATTGTAACCTGTTTGGCATGCAATAAGGACTTTCCCATAAGAAATAATGTAAATGAAGATAATCCCTTCATACGTACAGGTTACAAAAAAAACGCATGAAAAATCACGTTGCTCTCGAATGCATGCTGAAGGTATCGTGGGGCGGCTCTTTCAAGAAAGATTACACTGTCTGAAAAATCGCTTGGCTTTCCACTGATGCAAGCAAGTTTTGAACTCTTCCCTTACAAACGCGCAGCTTAGCCGGTGTTAGGTTCGGTTCCTTCGTTAGTACTGTATGCTATGCCAAAAATTCTTTGTATGCTGATGCAATCAGCATCATTAGGTGAAAATTTGTAAGTGAGTGCATTTGTATGCCGAGGTTCAGTTGTATATCACTGGACACTGAGGATGTCATTGTGATGTCGATGAATCAGTTGCTACTAAATATATGCTTTTTTTGTTCAGTTGCAAAAGCCAGGAGTTGCGAAAGCTCTCTCTGCGTTCTGATTGGCTAGGGAGATGTAACGTAACCTTAATTTATGATTCGTCTTGGCACGGCTGCTTTAAAAACGGGAACAATACTGTAAATGGCTCTTGCTGCGGTTCCTTTATATGCCGAAAACGCTTCATATGCAGAGGAAAAGTTCTTGCGAAATTTCTAATCTCAATACGGGAATTCGTAAGGGAGGGCATTTGTATGCTGAGCTTCCACTGTATTTACAGTACATGTAGCCACTATAACTGTTATAACTATATAAAAAAAATAAAAAATCTTGTGTGGAATGTGTTTCAACATTAAGAAGCTTTAATTAGTCCTAAAACAGTGAAATTAATTCTGACAATTCTGACAAAAATATGATAATCCTACAGTGTGTCATAAGGGAGAAAAATGTTTTACTGTGTTTTATAAGCAAAAGGTGCTCATACTGGGAAAAAATAATAATGGTGGCTGTTGTTGTGCAGTTAAAACTCAAATCAAATCAAATCGCTTATATATTCCCACCTCTGGATCAGTGATGTGTTTTATGAGAGTGAGATTTGAGAAAAGTGTGTATGAAAGAGAGAGCTTTGTAAGAATTCACACTGAGCTGTTTAGCTCCACATCACCACCACACCGATTTGGCTGGAGCTGCAACATTTAATGAAGCTCACACACACACTGGCTTTTACGCTTGCCGTGGTCTGTGGGGAAACTCTGCCTTTAACCCTAATGATCAATTACCAGGGATGAACCATATTTACAGGGCTATTTTCCAGCAGCATATTACCTTTTATACAGTACATACTGGTACATTTTATTATCATCATGCCTTATACCCAGTAATCCGGTATTAAAACTGTATTGTAAAAAACAAATAAAAACAGGATGCACAATTTGGTTAGCAACAAACTCATCGTCCATGTTACCGTTATTTTAAAAAAGCGTCTAATTGCAGGTTCCGTGACAAAGGAAATGAGTCACACCAGGCGACAGCAGTAATAATGGAAACAGATATTTTCAGGCCAAATGATGGCCTTCTCTCAAACCTCTCTCTCGAACAGGAAAGTGGAATTGAATAAAGAAAGGAACCTCATTCAGGATGATGTTACTGTAGATTACTCATTGTTATGCCTTTAGCTAAGCTACACTCGACATTAAACAGAGTTTTCTCTTGTGGTGGTATAACATACATTTTCGTTGACTAAACTAGAGAACAAACATTTCTAGGGCAGGAGCAATTTTCTGGATAAATGCTCCTGTTAGAGAACATGATGGCATTTAAGTTTATTCATTTGCCAGGAATTCAAAGGGCTCGCTTTGCACAAGGTTCCAAATGTGGTTTCTCTGCTGATCTTGAGATCTGGACAGATTATTAAAGTAAGTCCCCTGCATACAAACAAGTTACGTTCTGAGCGCCCGTTCGTAAGTCCAATTTGTTCGTAAGTCCAACAAACTTTGTGTAGGTACCAAGATACTAAAAAATTGCCTATACACAGTATATTACAGTACAGTGTTCTTTACAATTGTGCCGATGGTCGAACGATTCATGTTACAAGAACGAGCAAAGTCTGCCATCTTTTCACCTGGCTCCAATTCCCTAAATTTTTAAAACTTTTGTCATTATTGCTTGGTGCTTCTTAGCAGAACCAGCTTCTTCGTCACTGCTCTTACGCTTGCTTCCGGACATTCTGGCCTTGTACTGCACTTGTAGAGGATGCACACTGCACGCATCTGACAATGTACACCAGACATGTGATCTATCTTCCGCGACTAAACACGCGTGAACGCATGTTCGTATCTTCAAAAGTTCTTAACTCGAATGTTCATATGTAGGGGACTTACTGTACTGTTTTATTATTGTTTAGAATCGTAATCAAGAAACAATCAACCTTGAGCTGCTTACCTCTTTTTTTAAGGCTTAAACTAATAGTCTGATCCTGACCTAGATTGACAAAACACAGATAATATTTTAAAAGTGAACACAAATCGTCTTCATGCCCTTCACCACTGAACATCTGATATTAGCGAGAACTAGTTGAAGATGTAGTATCAGATAACTGTCATGCATTGTGCAACACTCAGAGCTTTGATAACAGTGTCAGTGATGGCTGGTGGTGATATTAGATGGGAGAGCTAAATTATAATCTATTAATAGCTCAACAGTGAAACTATTAGAGCTGAGCAATGTATTTTTTCCACGAACCTTTATTGATGGCATAATAAGAATGATGCAGGAGAAGGTTTATAATGCTCTACTGGGTTCATGCTGTGTTTCCGCTGAATACGAAGCATACTAAAGAGAGTCATTACCCTTTTCATTAGGAGAGTACAAAACAAAAAAGTCTCATTAGTCTGTCTATTTTTACTTTTGACTTCAAATGCATTAAGAAAACGTTTATTACACACATGACTATATTTGATGTGCATCTCCCAGATCACTGCTGATCATGTGTTATGGAATGATATAAAAAAATATCAATTATAGTGGTGAATGATGTGACATGACTCGTATGACTTAAGTTACATGCCTTAGTCACCTACAGTACAAACTAGCTCTCAACTAGGACTCCGCGATGATCCAAGCTCATGCAGACGTTCACACTGTCTAGGAACTTTCACAATTCACCCATGAAAAACATACTAGATATGGGGGAGGGGACAGTTTAGTGATATATATCATGATTATTTTGTGTGGCAATGCATGTATCGCCACACTGATTCCAAAATCTTTTTTTTTTAATGATTTATACATTTATATATTTCGCATTTGAGTTCATAAAATGTTGCAGTTCCTCTATAGTCCTAAAGGTGGATCCTACAGCTCTAAACTACACTATTCACACTGGCAGACAGCATACGGTAGCATTCTGTGAGGACCTAATAATTTTTATTAGCTTGTTTAGAATTGCAACTCTAATTGTTCTAAAAAAATATTTTAATTAAAAAAGTAAAAAAATAAGTACTCAATAAGTAATTGTAAAAAAAAAAATAATAATAATATTACATTTGGATATTTATAAAATCCCAATACAGATTGAAATCCCACCTACAGTAGTTATCCTGATATGGAATCAGGTGGTCCCTGGTTATTCCCATCCCTAGCATCTCACGATTGGCCACGGATTGTCAAGACTTGTTAAGATCTCTATTGATTTCTCTCCAACCCTTAACGATTAATCATGAAAAATAAGATTTTATAAAAATTTCTTTTTTAAAAATTATATGTAACTACTAAATATAGTGCGAGCATATTTATCCAAGCCAACACTAAATAATGGCACAAATGATCTCATAGGGTGTTTGCCAAAAAAATAGAAAAATACGTACATTAGTGATAAAATCAACATAAATTTGTTGATTACCTTTTATATAATTTGCATCATTTTGTGATTAAGTAATTGCACAGGTCCATGTTGCGATTTTGATGCGATTAATTGTGCAGCACTAATAAACAATAGAAAAGCCAACCGACTTACAGACATGTTCTTTCACATCCTCTCAATCTCCATAATGACCTGGATACCCCTGTTTTGCATACCTGTGACTTGAGGAGCTACCATTGTCAAATCGGGCTGAGAAATTGCTGAAGTTGCAGTGTGCCACTGAGTGAGACATAGCACGAGTTGTTGTTGCTTTGTACATTTTGTTGTCTTGGTGCAAAAAGAAAAGGAGGAGTAATTGGAGGAGCTATTTCTTTGTTTAGACAAAGCAATAAAACAGTACGTTACAAAAAGCAATAACGGAGGGTATGGGACTCTCTTTTGTTCGGTAGGAATTAGACATATTTTTGGACTCTACGAAGAGGCGCGAACCACATATGAAGTCCTACAAACTGCTCTGATCCAACTACCAATATGGCTTAGGAATTAGTACAATGGCTTTCTAGACTCAGATATAAAAATTTTTATCTTTTTTTTTTTTGGTCAGCAATTTACAATTTCTTCTGAAATTCAATGAGCTGTACCCGATAATCTCCGGATCGTTTCCTACAATTTGGAGCAGATCGTAGCGGTTCGGGATCCAACGCAAACGTGAGAACAGGCCCTAAGGCTCAGGGCCAAGCAGCACGGTTAAAGGTCTTACACAGGAAAAAATATCCTGGTTCAAAAGTGCAGTCAGTGAAAACAAGGCCCTGTTCATCATTTGACAATGATCTGGGCCAAATCGTTCTTATTGTTCACCCACTCTTTCCACCACGCTTTGCATATCCGAACAGATGACATCATCCCTGGCTGAAAGGGGTTTTTCTAAAAATCCTCACAGCTAAGCAGAACATCTAGCTTAATATGCATGTACAGTACATACATTATTTATTAAATGATTGTTTGTTGGATAGAAACATGGTTATAAAAATGACCTGAAGTGACTGAATAGGACTGGACTGGCATGAGAAATCTTTTTTTTTTTAAAGAGGAAAAGAAAAATGTAAGGAGTTGAACTGTATATAGATAAATATAAAAGTGTAATAGAATTATGATCAAAAGATTTAACCTAGATATCATTATCATCACTGACTTGTGTCATCACCTGCATGGTCACCTTTGTTTTATGGCTTTGTCTGGAGTTGGATGTCGCCACGCCCTTTGATGTAGCGCCAGATCAAAGGTATAAAATGCTACAATTTATCAAATTAAAGACAATATTTGGGTTAACAGAAATCAAATGAGATGACAAGTGCTGATATTTAGTTGTGAATTAGACATGATAAACGACAATGAGAAATGATACAGGCTAAGGAACAAAGGATTCACACACACACACGGAGCCGAAGTGATGCTGCTGGATGAACCGGTTCCTACCTCGCAGTCGTATAAAGTCATTAACTGGCTAACTATCCACTCCTCCAGATTGAGCCTCCTTCTCAGCTCCTTTCGGTCATATTTCACCGTCACGCGTCCTTGCTTCTGGGGAACTTCTTCTTCAGTACCGGGAGGCGTCTGGAAATAGACCCGGGGCTGAGCGCTTGATTCCGGGCTCGTTACCGCCGCCATTGTCCGGGTGAGCTCGTCAAGCTTGAACAAAAAATCGCGGTTGATCGATTTTTGTTCCCCTTTCCCTCGCCGCGTTGTTTTAATAAACACCGCGCAATCAATGAATCAATCAATGAATCAATTAATTTACTTCTCTTTTTGTGCCATGTGCATCACCTCCATTTACGCATTCCAAAAGGCTTCCTCCTGCACCTCAATAGCGGGTTTTTTTTTTTTTTTTTCCTTTGTTAAAACGTGTCCACTAACTACACCTCAGCGTTAATTCGCCGGTGAAGTGTTTGACATGTGAAAGTCCATCTTGCAGGATGCGGCTCGCGGCGTGTGGGCGCCTCCATCCGCGTGACCGTGAAACGTCACAAATCATCAACTAAATTAACATTCTTTTATGTTCACGTTAAACTTATATACGTCTCTCGATGATCAAATAGACAAATTTGTCTCATATGTAAACACGTTTTCAAGAATTATTGTTTTAAAGATAATAGATTTCATCAGCCATAGTAGTGAACCCCCCCCCCCCTCTGCTCCGGTGTCTTTGGTCTCTTCCTCCAAATCAGATCTCTCCTCGCCTCCTCTCAGCCACGGCGCGCCGCTAAACCCGTCTGAGCTACCCCTCAATTCAATTTACATCGTGTTAGCAGGTTAAACTTCATTTAAGTCAGTGGATACAGTAGATGCTCTTGGTCTTGACTAGACTGTGCAATGAATCATCATTTATATATATATATATATATACACACACACACTATATTGCCAAAAGTATTCGCTCGTTCATGCATATGAACTTGAGTAACATGCTATTCTTAATCCATAGGCTTTAATATGGTGTTAGCCCACCCTTTGCAGCTGTAACAGCTTTAACTCTTTTGGGAAGGCTTTCCGCAAGGTTTAGGAGTGTGTTTATGAGAATTGTTGACCATTATTCCAGAAGTGCATTTGTGAGGTCAGACACTGATGTTGGACGAGAAGGCCTGGCTCGCAGTCTCCGCTAATTCATCCCAAAGGTGTTCTATCAGTTTGAGGTCAGGATTCTGTGCAGACCAGTCAAGTTCTTCTACACCAAACTCACTCATCCATGTCTTTATGTACCTTGCTTTGTGCACTGGTGTGCAGTCATGTTGAACTCGTGTGGGGTTCGGGTAGGAGTTGGGGTCGGCCCCTTACTTCCAGTGAAAGGAACTCTTAATGCTTTAGCATACCAAGACATTTTGGACAACTTCATGCTCCCAACTTTGTGGGAACACAACATGACTGTGCACCAGTGCACAAAGCAAGGTCCATAAAGACATGGATGAGTGAGTTTGGTGTAGAAGAACTTGACTGGTCTGCACAGAATCCTGACCTCAGTCCTGTCCTGACTTCAACCAGACCGAACATCTTTGGGATTAATTAAAGCAGAAACTGTGAGCCAGGTCTTTTCGTCCAACATTAGTGTCTGACCTCACAAATTAATTTCTATAAAAATGGTTAAAAAAAAAAAGAAAAATAAATCATATAGACACACTCCTAAAACTTGTTGAAGGCCATCCCAGAAGAGTTTAAGCTGTTACAGGAAGTCCCCGATTTACGAACATCTGAGTTATGAATTTCCACAGATACTAACGGACAGTGGTTCTACAAACATTCGTAGATGCAAACAAATCACAGAAGTAGTTCATGTGTATTGTGCAAAAAATAGACACTGCAGTGCACCACTGCAGGGTACCAATATTTACAACTGTATACAGTATTTTCAGTGTATAAGTGAATGTATAAAATTTCCAATGTCCCATATATTGTGTGTGTGGGGGTGTGGGAGAATTTCAGTGAATCAGTCTTGGAGCACAATAATAGAGAATGTATATCCTGTAATCAATCAATCAATCAATCAACATTTATTTATATAGCACTTTACAGCAACCTAAGTTGAACCAAAGTGCTTCACAG
>JAQQZT010000011.1:5545104-5566449 GCA_030068275.1 Clarias platycephalus
AAATATTTGTCCTCTGGTTCTCTGAAACGCACGTATCATCATTACCACAAGTGAAAAACCATTTCCCGACTGAGAAAATGCACATCAATGCGAGTCTGCAAGCTCTAATAATACAAATCCAAAATCAGTCAAAATCAGTAATTACACTTGCTCTGACAGCAAAAGGTAGCGTTAGCTAGCGAAGCTAAAATTGCTGAAATTAAAATGCCTAAAGCAAAATATTGTGTGGCTGTATTACACAACAAAGGATTCTGACAACCCGACATGCAACAAATGTCTTTCAAGAATTGTGTGTAAGTGGGGAATCATGTGAAACCTAATGAAGCATTTGAGGACACACAGGATGAAGTTAAAAGCAGGGGGATGCACAGTGTTTAACAGCTGGTAATGTAGGCGTCCCAACCCTAGCAAAGTCAGGAGAGGTGTAGTTGCCAGATAAGGCAAATATGGTCATATTTCTACAAAAGAATTGCTGAAATTTGAAGCTGGTTTGTAGCATACCAAGAATACCAACTACTTTGCTGTTATTGACGTTCAATTTGTGTAGTTGGGTTAGTATGTAAATTTGTTGTTTTGTATTTACTTATATTTATGTATACAATATATATTTAATATATTGTTTATTTTAAATTGTTTATTTATTTTAAAATAAAAAGCCATTCTTTAATGTTATCAATGTGGCTCTTTTTTTTATACTTTCGGTTCAGGCACCGTTTTGGCACCAGTATCGTTTTAAAAGTATCGATTTGATAAAAAAAACAAAAAAAAACAAAGATACTTTGCACCTCCAAGGTCTGCATTCGATTCCCGGCTCTAATCTGTGTGCATGGATTTTGCATGTTCTCCCCGTGCTTAGTGGGTTTCCTCCAGGTACTTAGGTTTGTTCCCACAGTCCAAAAGTATGCACACTAGGCTAATCGGCATTCCCCAAATTTCCCATTGTGTCCCACAACCAATCATAAAACTGGAATAAATAAAATGGTCACCATTGGCCTCCACAGCCCCTAGTTGAACTACAGAGGTGCCTAGATTGTTGATGGATATATAGTATATCTTTTTCTTGTGAAAAGTTGTTAAAAGGGAGTATAATATGCCGCATTTAGAGATGCAAATTCATGTGTACTTACTGTAATTAGCCTCTTTTCCATGAATGAATTATACAATAGCACATGTGTGAAAATAAAATACCATTCACAATGAAATCATGCTGAATATACTGTATCATATAAAATGTCTTTCTGTAGATCTGTATATACAATATATAGAATATCTAGGTCTGCAGAGATTCCCACCTTTTGTACTGGACATTTAAATTGCATTTATTCATTCATAGTAGCACATACCTCTGCTGGGTGTTCGAATCCTCCCTTGTGTCTGTGTTCCTTGAGTTTGGTTATAAATGTGGCATATTATACTCCCTTTTAACAACTTAGCATAAGGCTCAGAGGTCCCCAATATGTGCCTAGTGATTTTCCAGCTGAAATAGCAGATCATGTATTCCATCATGCTTGAAAATCCATGTTTTACTCCTTTTCCAAACAAGCTGTTTTTGTGTCTGTAGCTTTAAATGCAGATAAGCTACTACTCTCATGTGCTTTTGCAGAAGCGTTTTTGACATTCGTATTATTAACATATAATGATGACAGATAAGCAAGCCTAGCCTTGCTTACTAGCCTCCAAACTACTTAAATGAAACCCAAATTTCCTGGTACATATAGTGTTCTCGATTCTACTGCCTATTGACATCCATTGGTACATGTGGTCCTCACTTTTTTTTGCCTTTGGCAAATACAGTATATAGCTCCAGTAGTACTATTGAAAAAGATCAGCCATAACATTAAAACCACCTGTCTAATATTGTGTAGGTCCATGGATTGGACTTGTTTGTCCAGCACATCCAGTTTGAGATCTATGGAATTTGGAGGGAAAGTTAAGATATTCAACTCTTTGTCCTGTCCAATCATACAATTTGTATTCTATTTTTGCAGTGTGGTAGAGTGTATTACCCTGCTGAAAGAAGCCTCTGCCATTGGGGAATACCATTGCCATGAATGGGTGTAGTTAGAAAGAATGTTCCACGTGAATGCCAGGGTTTCCAAGCAAAACATTGCCAAGAATATCATACCACCTCTGCCAGCTTGCATTCTTCCTGTAATTCGTCTTTCCCAGGTGTGTGAAACAGATGCACCAGACCATACACTTCATTCACTGCTTCATGGTTCAGTTCTGATGCTCTGGTGCCCATTGTACTGTAAGTGCCTTTTGTGGTAGACAGGGGCCACACAGAAACTCTGATGTGATGCATTTTGTGTTCTGACGCATTTCTATCATAGCTATCATTTTTATTTTTTAGCAGGCTCTGCTTCAGTAGTCCTACTCTGGTATCGGACCAAATGCACTAAACACTCCCTACCAGAGGTGGAAGGTAACGAGGTATATTTACTTTGTCACTGTACTTAACAACATATTTCACATATCAATACTTTACTCGAGTAGTCTCATTAGTTTCATTTCTTAATTACTTCTTACTTTTTACAAATTGATCATTATAATTTATATATATTTCCTCACACTTTTCGAACATATTTCCATTATTTCCTGTTATCGAATCTGTAAAGTTTCTTTGTGACAGTGGTTATTGTTAAAAGTGCTATATCAATAAAATTGAATTGAATTTAACTTTTACTTCATTCTGCAACAAATATTTGTACTTTCTCCTTCAAAACATAGTAGTATTTGAAGCACTACCTACTGACTATCATGCATACTTGCATGATTTGCCTTCCCTCATCACGTACAGGTAGTAGGTGTTTGAAATTAGAAGCGAAGAGAGGCTCTTTTACTATGACTTAAGGACTAAGGATACTGTAAGACAGGATCAGTATTTTTGATACTTAAATAATTTTGAAGGTACTTTTGCTCAAGTAGTAAATTGTAAATGGAGGACTTTTACTTTTACTTGAGTCATATTTTACCTACAGTAGGGTATCTTTACTGTTATTCAAGCACAGGATTTCTGATCTTTGCCCACCTCTGCTCTGCAAACGCATCAGTAAGCCTTCGAGGCTCATGACACTGTCTATGCCTCATGGGCACTACTGTAACTACTGCATACTGGGAATACCCCACAAGACCTACAGCTTTGGACATGCTTTGACCCAGTCATTTAGCCATAACAATGGAGCCCTTGTAAAAGTCACTCAGTTCCTTATGCTTTTCCATTTTGCCTCCATCCAACACATCTGATTTAAGAGCTGGCAGTTCACTTGCTTCCTAATATATCCCACCACTAGACAAGTGTCATGTAAAGTGATAATCAATGTTATTCCCTTCACGTCTCGGTGGATTTAAGGTTATGGCTCATGAGTGTATGTGTGATGTAGTCCAGAGGTAAAACTGTCGAAAACATACAGTACACTTAAAAATTCAATTCCTAAAGGCTTTGTACTGTCTGTGAAAATCATCCAGATGCAGACAATTCTTTCCTTGAGGATCAGGATAAAACATTGTCTGAGACCTTGAGGCTTCAAAATAACCTTTGTATGACCAGAGTTAATGTGTTGCATTGGCAGTGTGAGAATTCCGCTAACATTCCAGATTCCAGAAAAGCTTATAAATACTTTTCAGAAAAATGTTTCAAATCAATCTTCTCCAAATTGGTTCGAGTGGCGTGGAAAATGCTTTATTTTTGAAAAATCCCTGTCTAGCCGTCGAACTGTATATAGCGGCAATTGCATTGGGAGAGATGAATATTGCTTTCAAATTTCATTTGTCGCGGATCACGATGGGCGAGTAAGGAACACTGCACAGCACCACATCTGTCCACAAGTGAGTAATTCTATCAACGCTCAATATTGTGTCACTGTCTTTAAGGACTGGAGAGTCTACGATGTTCATTTGCATGTGAGACGAAGTGATCTGCCTCATCCTCCGGGGCTGAATCATACATTTTTTTAATACAGGGGGTTCATTCATAATACATGAGCTCTGCTCCTACACACTGTACAGTCATTACATCTGGCACACTGTGAGCTGAAACAAATACTTTTAATCAGTTTGGAAGCTTGAATGCAGTAGTGGATGGGATGCATTTCTCTTGTGTAAGCTACTACAGTCCTACTGACAATCCTGCCTAGGAAATGACAACCCTTGGGAAAAGTGTTCCAGGGATAGAAACACTGTTAAGGGCTTGAGGGAATTTATGTGGCACTGCAGAGACAGGCTTGCCAGATCGCATTTACTTTTTTTCTGGAGTGCCAGTCTTAAAAACTAACCAGGCTTCTCCACAAACAGACAGCCTCCAGGTATCTTCACCAAAACCGATATGCTGGAATGGTATAGATATACGTAGCTAAGATTCCAAGTGCTGTTATCCGTAACTTGCAAAGAGGACGAACGCGAAAGTGGACAGCATGGGACGTCGCAAATGAAGACATCAAATTTTGCCTTACAGCAAAACAAGGAACAAAGCAAATCCCCCACAAATTGACTTAATTTGCATTGCATTTAATATTTAACAAATAAAACGTAAACATAATAAATATGACCATTAACAACGAAAAACATGTTATTACTTGTTATAAGCTTTTTAAGGCTCTTCTCATGCGGTAAAGGTCCCTCGTGGAATTTGATGAACAGGAGCCTCATTGTTGCCTCTTTGCTCGACTGATCACTGTAAATTGTTGATTCATTATTCTCTTAAAACATCCATTCAAAGATTATCATTTTGTCAGTTGTCTCCTCTGTATAGTAAACATGTAACGGTATGCGTTGCGATAATTTGTTCACATTGTATACAAACTAGATCTGTTTGGTTTTTGTTCAGTACAAAAAAATGATAATGACCGTTATAGGAAAAAGAAACACTTAAAGCTGGCAATTTATACTTCTTTAGACATAGGACTGATCATTTCTATAGCAATTGTTTTTAAAACCTGACAACTTAAAGTATTTACCTGACATAAAATAATAAAGTAATGATTTCTACATCATTTACTTACTCCTACTACTAGTACTACTACTACTAATAATAATCTCATTAATAATTATCATATAAATAATAATAATAATTTCTATACTATGTCCAACTTTTTTTTTTCAACTACAGCAAGAGTTCAATTTAATTGTTTTTCACAAGAGAAATTAAATGTATTTAAGTGAAATATTACCCTGGCAATCATTTTTATTATTTTTATTTATCTTTACAGTATTTACTGTAAAGATACTGTATATAAGGTATTTAATAAGGTAATAAATTCTTTCTTGCTGAATTTTTTGCAGACAGTTAGCATTCCATAAATGCTAAATAAAATGGAAACATTGTCATATCAACAATTCATTTTAGTTTGATTTAGTTCTAGTTTTGTTCAACTACTATATATACAGTACCAGGAAACAGGTGACAAGATTATGGTGCCAGACACCACAGCATACTCCAGAGCTCCTGCAGATCCATGCACCAATAGGCCAGAGCCACTGCACTGACACAAGGGAACCCAAAAACTAGGCGAGTTTATTGTTGACGTCTAAAATAATGGCTGTGTGCGAACGTTTTAGCCACTTTACAGGTCATGAAACCAGTTTAAGGCAGCGATTGTACAGTGGTAACTAAGTGAATAACATACAGTATTGGACTTACAACTCACAACCTACCAGTTAGAAATCCAAACACCAGATCTGCCAAACTACCATAGTGGGCTCAAATGCTCAGTTCTATAAACAAGATAAATGTAATGCCATAATTGTAACCATAAATAATTCATACTAGTTATACGATTAACCCTAATTCCCACCTTAAAAAGAGATTCTACTTAAGGTTAAGATTAAACATTTTGGTTAAGTATGACACTATTTGAAAACCATTTACAATAGTATCTGTCAATGTGTGTGATATATTAAGGAGTAAGTAAACAGTCAGCTCTTGAATTTGCAAAAAGTAAAAATGGGGAAGTGTAAGAATCTGAGTTGGTAATTGTGATGGCTAGACGGCAGGGTCAGGACTTCTTGTTTCTGGTATGCATTTGTTAGTACATACCAAAAGTGGCCCAAGGAAGGGCAAAAGATGAACCAGCAACAAGGTTATGGGTGCCTAAGGCTCAATAATGTGCATAGGGAATGAAAGCTAGCTTGTCACAGCTTGTCACAGTATGGTGCTGGGTAGCCACAGACAAGCCAGAATGCCCATGCTGGCCCATCTCAACTGCAGAAAGCACATACTATAAGCGCAAGAGCATGGCACATGGCCTGGTATGATTAATTAATTAGTGATTGTTCTCTTTTTCATCTCTTTTTTTATCATGTACGTAGATAGCAAGATATGTGTGCACCACTTACAGTACATGGGGCAAAAGATGGCACCAGAAGAAGGCAAGCTGGTGCAGGCAGTATGATGCCCTGCGCAGTTTTGCTGGAAAATCTTGTACATTTTGTTATGGCAACAGAATTTCCTAATGGGAATGGCCTCTTTGAGAATAATAAAATACTTAAATATGCATGAGAAGATAAGGATTATTAATGTGTGGCATTTCATTATGATTATCAATGACTTTTAATATATTTAAACCAAACCAATATAGTGTATGTTAGCATAGATGAACTTTCTGATTTAGTAGCTCAGTTTTATACCAGCAGGTGGCAGGCTATGATCAATAAATTTTCAGTAGCATGCCTTTTATTCAGGTTTCCGGATGCTAGTGAGTAGTAAATGTGGAGCTGGACAATAAAGCCATACCCATCTTATGTGAAAACTGTTCAAATGCAAATAAAATCCATTAAGATAAATGTAAAAAATGTGTCACGGTTCTACTAGCTGGAACTGAATTAGCTCCCCTATGAAACATAGTAGATGAATGATCTGTGTTGTGATGCAAAGCACACAACAGCAGCACTGTAATGATCAGATACAGCGATATAATGTGAGAATATTGCTTTCTGGCTCTTTCCGACTGCCCCTCAGTTCGTATAAGCAATATGCTCTTCTGTGGCAGAGGCCATAAATGAAATCCCAGCTAAAGAAAATCTGCTAATGTGGCATGTAATTGGTCCTCTGGCCCTTGCGTGCTATTTGCCAACTTCGGATTATGAGCTTTGTGCTCAACATCCTGCTTTGATCTTCTTTTTTTTCTGCCATAAGAAATAAAAACACAGAAGATATTTAGAGTTCAGGAAAATTTCTGGGTTTTCGTAGAAGTAATTGGTCCGAGGGCAATGGAGCCGACGAAAAGCAAACCTTGCTCAGGGTATAAAACAACACTGGAACAATTTAGGGGTTGTATAATGCTGAGCATCTGCACCAGAATAGCTTTAAATTCTTGATTAAGTTCAAATGGAGTATCGAGTCGGATATCTTAACCAACATCCTGATATATGTAGAGTAAGTCAAAAGAGGAGGCTTGATGAAGTAATAAATCCACCACTTAATGTCGAGCTATCGTTTTCTTTAGCCATTAAGGGAAGGCAACTCGACGGCTAAATTTCCTTCTTGGCAGGCTGGAGAAACTCCTAAACAAGCCCGGTTCCAGAGCCGTAGTCACAAGAGAGGGATGATGTTAAAGTACAACCCATAAAGAAATTATATATATATATATATATATATGTTTTCATACAGTATATGTTACATACTGTATACTCACCAGCCACTTCATAATCTACATTTGTTCAACTGCTCGTTAATGTAAGAATCTAATCAGTCAATTACATGGCAGCAACTCAATGCATGTAGACACATTGGCATGGTCAAGTTCAAACCTAAAATCAAAATGTTAATGCCAAAGGTCAGAGTAGAGTGGCCTGACTGTACATCAAATACCATACTGTATAGTTACAGCCGAGGTATGCTGAAGGGTATCTCTGAACACCCGACATCCGAACCTTGAAGCAGATGAGCTACAGCAGCAGAGGAACACATGGTGCCATGTTACTATCAGCTAAGAATTTAAAACTGTGGGTACAATTTGCATGGACACAACAAAATCGAATGTAACAGTAAATTGGAAAAACGTTGTTTGTGCGACATTCGGATGGTCGGGTCAGAATTAGGCATAAACAACACGTTAGCATGGCTCCATCGTCCCTTGTTCAGGCTGCTGCTGGTGGTTTAATGGTGTGAGGGATATTTGCTGAACACACTTTGGCCCCCTTTAGTGTTGTTGCTGACCATGTCCGTGCCTTTATGACCTCAGTGTACCCAGCCTCTGATGGCTATTTCCAACCGCACAATGCACCATGTTACAAAGCTCAAATCATCTAAAACTGGTTTCTTAAACATGAGTTACCGGATCTCATTCCAATAAAGCACATTTGGGATGTTGTGGAACAAGATTTGCATCAGTCGACAAATAAGCAGCAATTATGTGATGCTATCATATCAATATGGAGCAAAGTAATTTCTAAACATTATTGAGCCTCTGCCATGACAAATTAAGGCCAAAGTTGGAGTAAAAGTGGGTCCAACCCAGGACTATGAAGGTATACCTAACGAAGGGGCCGGTGGGTGTATATATGTCAAAAACATACAGTATATTACCAATTTTGTTACATGGTGATGTATGTATGCCTCTAAATGTCAAAATGATATGTTACCCATACTTATAAACATACATAAAACACATATTACTTACATATTGCCAAAGGGTTATGCCAGAAAGAGACCAATTTCATATATGCACCATATATGGTGCATTTTTCCTATTTCGTCCATGTCTATCTACTACATTTCCGTAAGGGAAACAGCGGATACAGTTCCTAATATGACTCAGGATCAGGAAACGGACATGATTTAGTTGTTGTGACAGAATTACCCCCGAAGCATGGCCAATGATATAAAAATGTAATCTGATAGCTCTCTGCTTTGTTCACTAAGCCAATCATGGGATACAAAGAAGACAGCGTTAAACCTCCAATGTTGGTTTTCAGGGCGCCTGAATCATTTCCACCCTGAAGTGACACTATGTGATGACTAACTCGCTTCAGCTAGTGATTCATGAAACAAGCGCCCATTTTCCGCCTCTCCTCCCACCTCCATTTTATTTTCTCCATCTCTCTTTCTCTCTCTCTCTCTAATTCCAATTCGGCTTTTCATGTTTAGATGTTCCAGAGACCTGACAGACACAAAAAGAGAAACGCTGCATACATGTTCACAAATTCTCATAACGTTGCTAGTATGCAGATACTTAGATAGAAAAGATAGGAAGATTTTCATTTAATATTTATATGGTGTGGTTTTTAAACTTTAATTTATTCCCAGAGCAAATGACAAGACATGTGCATTCATTTTCCAAACGGAGGAAAAGATGATACTCGGGTAATACAACGAGGATATCATGATGTACCTTCTGCGAGAAACTGAGGAAAATGAGGGGTGTTTTGTTGTAATTTGAAGACACCATTGATTCATATTATTGTCCTATTGCATAATCATGCATGTCAATACCAATGATGCCGCCTGCCAGTCAAGACCTTTTCTCAAGTCCCAAGCTTAGCCCTGGTGTCTAACATATGACACATGACGGTGGTAATTTGCGCAGAGCAAAACCGATTTCCAATGACAGCTAAGTGTGTGAGAGAACACTCCTTGCAGGCTGACCCTTTAACCAAGCCTGTAATGATTGATGGCAGTAAATTGCAGCTACAATGTCTATGAGCACAGCTGCCTTTTTCCCCTGATCTGAAAATAGAGCTGGCGATTGCTCAGTTCTCCCAGGGCAAAAACAAAGGACATCTAATTTTGTTATCTTTCAAGTGCCTTCCACATGAAAAGTCTCTACCCTTAAGTGAGTCAGATGTTTCTAGGAAAATAGTAGGATATACTGTAGGAATAGGATTAACTCTTACTGGGTTAAATTTGGAAATCTAAAAATGCTTTTAATAATTGTGGTCTAAGTTTCAATCTTTTTATATACAGTACCACAGTCCTGATCACGCAGATGGTGCTGATTAATTTTCTACAATGGTCACATTTACTGTAGCTTGAGCAATTTATATTATACCGTATGCATTTTTGATAATGCATAATCATAATTTCTATAGGAACATTCATTGATATTTGTACTGCAGATACGATATGTAAGAATACATGTAATCATTGAAATGTCAAAGCTGTTGACTTTTTTTGCTTTCTCTTTTAAAGGGTAGAAAGGTATATTATTGATCCATAGTGTCGACCAGAAATATCAAACAGTACTGTAGGTGGGACTTCAAACAATAGTAACTACAGTAGTAATATAATGTGTTACAATTCAGTTCATGAGTGGTGCAGCAGTTCACTACTATCATCTGTTAATCACAGGTTTAATTCCTACATGTTTAATTGTTTTAATGTGCTTATTTGTGTTGGTGTTGTTGGTCTTTCGGATGTTCCCATCGAGGGGTCGCTAGAGCCGATCAGTATAACAACTTGGCACGGGTTTTACGCCGGATGCCATTCCTTAAGCAACCCTACCATTTTATCCACGTTTGGGACCGGCACTGCATCCAGTGGCTGGGTTTGGGTGTTGGGTGGAAATCGAACCTATTACTGAGCACCTGGAGTCTATCCCACATAGGGCATGAGACCGGGCACAACATGGACACACACACACACACACAAACACAATTTTAGAACGCTGATTAGCCTAATCTGCATGTTTTTGAGCTCTGGGAGGAAACTGGAGTACCCAGTGGAATCCCACCAAGCAGGGGGAGAACCTGCAAACTCCACGCACACAAATGAATGGAAAAGAACCAGACCATGGAGGTGCAAGGCGACGGTACGCCACCATTGCACCAGTACGCCACCGTGCCACCTCTATAAAACATTAAAATTTTTATTTTTATTTTGCATACATGTTTATAGGTGTGACAGGTCATAGCTGTTTAACTGATGTTTTTCAAATTTAACTATTTATAACTATTTGTCCAGTCTAGGAAGGTTGACGTACCATAAAAAACTAAAAACTACATAACATTGCTGCATAACTACTTTTTGAAGACCAGCCTACTGCTTGATTTCAATGATTGATTTTCACTGCTTGGTGCAGCAGATAATCCAATCCTCAGGTTTGATTGGGGACAGGATGTGCTGGATGATCCACTTGACTCTACCCTAGTATACTAGGGGTGTCCTGCAACCCCAGTGGCTGGGTGTGGGGCATTGTATTGGAAATGAACAGACCAGACGCTTTCCACTGACCCACCAAGGCTCTAAAATATTTTGTTTATTTTAAGAAAACCCAAAACTCCAGAGCTCATTTTATTACCTTGACAGGAAAAGTGACCTGTGCTTGAACTACGAATACAAAGCAACAGTAAGGAAGTGCAACAAAGCACTTGAGGGTATTTAAGGTGTAAGAGTCAGAAATTTCAGAAAACTTCTTTGTGATGTTTATCTTGTTTTCATGTTCAAACATATGGTTTTCTTGGCAGGGGTTCTCGCTTTATGGCAGTAGGTGCCTGCAACAAAAATAGCTTGAGCCACTGAGAATCAGCTTTAACGTATCAGACTCAATGGGTAAAACCTTAACATCCTGCAGCTGAGGAAGAACCACTAAAGGAGAAACAATCTATTCTGGGAAAACTGAAAAAAAAAAAAAAAGAAAGAAAAAAGAATCTGCTTGAATCATGAATCAGGCCCTTGATAGAGAGGAAGCAGGATGCTAAATTGTAAATTAAAGAAAAAGGAAAGGATGAAGGGACCGCAGGGTGCATTGTGCATTGTGCATCTTGCCTTGCAAGAGAAACATCTTAGCAACCAACCAGATGAAACAGGGATCATCATGCAGAGCGTGCGTTATACATCATGTGAATTATAAATCACTTTTGTGTTGACCCTTGATTTCTGCTACCCAGTAAAGGTTAGGATTTCACAAAAATTTGTTCCTGGGGTATCTGGAGGAAGAAGTCGTCCCAGTGTAGAACCTCTAAGGAACAGGTGTTAACCCTAAAGAAGGAAAAGTGAGCTTTGCATCATTACTGCT
This sequence comes from Clarias platycephalus, assembly GCA_030068275.1. NCBI lineage: Eukaryota > Metazoa > Chordata > Actinopteri > Siluriformes > Clariidae > Clarias > Clarias platycephalus. The sequence continues at coordinate 5,557,056 of JAQQZT010000011.1, forward strand.
GTCCTCAGTGTAAACCCCTATAACGGTTTGGTACAAGCTTTACTGCAAGAGGGCACCTTGTAGTAATCGCAATATTAAATACTATTTCGGTGCAATAAATGTGTGATCTCCTTGACTATTGCTTGAAGCAATGATTGTCTTTCATCCAGCGCAGTAGTGACAATAAAGGGTCGCACTTTTCATCATCTTTATGTCTTACGTCTATACTGTGACATATTTGCACTTGTTTGTTGAAGCATTTTTTGGACAGTTTTATTAAGGTCCCCTTTCTCTCTCTCTCTCTCTCTCTCTCTCTCTCTCTCTCTCTCTCTCTCTAATGAGTATTTTGCTCAGCTGTGCAGCTCATCAGGCTGTGTGGGGAATAAAACCAAGTAGGGAGCCATCTGTCAAACATTACTTTCATCACAGCTTCCTGTTTTTTTTTCCTCCTCTTTTCATCACCCCACTGGAGGTAAAGACACCTTCATTAAAAACGTTAGCACCATTAAAAGATTTCAATAAAGAATCTAATGTATATAGATGAACTGTTTTCAGTGAGGTTTGAATTGTATGATTGTTGCTGGATGTTGCTCGAATTAAAGGTGAGGTCAGCAATATTGGAGCCAACGGAAGTTGTCCTCACATTGCAGTCGCTGTATGACTGCGGGCCCACAGCCAACACGTCCAAACACAACATCGCTTCTCACTCAGACAGCACAGTGGTGCTGAAAGGACAGCTCCCGCCAGCACTTTCTTTGTAACATGCTACATTGGCACTCTGTGTTGGTGTTCTGCGAGCTCCGCTATTTCATGCTACGAACTGTAAAAAGATATTTGCTTAGAGGGAAAAAACTTCGGTCTGTGTTACTGAATTCTTTATAAATGCAAAAATGGAATGAACAACGTAGAAGATCATGATAAATTCATAAAGATCCCTTCTTTTGTACTACAGAAAACAGAAAAGGGTTTCAAGAGATCCTTGTTTTACAACTGATGAGTCCTACAAAGCAAAAAAAAAAAAACATAGTTCAAAAACTCTTTAAGTTTAAAACCCAATCAGGTTCCTGTTGCACTTTGGTTTCCAAACTATAGGTCACCATTTTTGCTGTTCATGTCTGCGGTATACCTCTTGGTTCTCTACCACTGTCCATGTTTCTGTCACAATTCAGTTTACAGACAGTAGAGGAAATAAAAAACAATCAGTCTGTGAATTCTGCCTATAAATGCAGTTGTTTGGACTTTTAGGATGAACATATTTTCAATAAGACATGCATATGAAATTTATCGAATGTTTCTTATAAATCGCTGGTTTACCATTAAACATAATAAAGTGATGTGTAGATGGAAATTACAAATTATCAGGAATTAAATAAAAAAATTTACATACAGTATAAACTTTTTAAATGATTTTTAAATAATGCCATTATTAAATTAAGTCCCTAGAAGGTGTTTTTTGGGGAAACACTGCTTTATCAGATCGTGTTGCATCCGATCACATAAATTCATATAAAATATTTACCCAAGAGCAGTTAGAATTTTTGTATGGAACTCAATAAACAAATAATTATTGGTCAAATGAACAGATAACAGTTTGCAAGCCAGGAATTTTTAAAAACTGAACCGTTACATATAATAGTTTAAAGGTCCCTTATTTTATTTCTCTAACAAGTTAACACAGATATCAGAAGTTCCCCAAAGTGTGTGTCGATGCTCCAGCTGAAACTGATTTTAGGGGGTTTTCACACTAGGAACAATTGATTTGTATCATTTGAGTCAACCTTTGCTCTATGCCAAATATTATTGACTTTTCGGAAAATTGTCAAGAGCAACACTCTCGCATACCTACAGTACCTGCCTTATCAGCTATGGCTGCTTGGGGCAGAGGATGAAATTGGTGTATTTTATGTGCACTGAGAATGCGGAGGAGACCGACGGCACTGACTGTATTGCGTCCACTTCCGTTTTCGGGCTTCCATATCTCATTCAATCTATGCCGCTGTATTGACAAACAAAAACCGGGGGAGGGGCTTTTTTTAAACATGTGGTCACATTTAATAATATTTAATAATGATGAGCTGTTCTAAGATTGGTAGATTGTGTGTATTAGTTTTGGGCCAGGTATTTACAGGGTCGGATTGCCATCTCGACGCCCGATTGTGTCTGAGCACTTCTAAGGACCTTGCTTAAGAGTCCAACAGTGGCAACCCAGCGGCGTCAGGGCTCGAACCGGGGTCCTCCTGGTCTGCAGTCCAATCCGTTGCCTGATGTTCCGGACCGCATCTAGACGGAACCATCCATCCATCTATTAGTTTTGGGGGCGTGGCTGTGGAGAGAACGCTACAAAGGAGTGGTGTATTTGTTTAAATTGAATAACAGCTAGTTAAACTTAGTAAAAATGGTCACGATATATTTAACCTTTATCCCCTTTATCCAGCAACTGTGGAATGAAAATTACTAGGTGTGTACTTAGTGACAGGACAAAAAAAATTAATAGATTTTCAAAGACAACAAGAAGCACTCACTGTGATTGTATAATATACAATTTAACTTTAATGTAATCTTCCATAAATAAGAAACCAGTGATTATGCACTACAAACAGAGACTCGTTCTCCGTTCACCTTTACAGAATTGACACAAATTCACACCGTCCTTGCTCACACACATACACACTTAATTACAGTGTTAATTGACATAAATTGTTCATTTGTGATAATACCGATGCCTGTAGCGCTTCGTTATAATGCGTTTACTCAAAATATCTTTTTGTCTCTTTTGCAGTACCAATCGAACAGTAATATCGTATACTGAAATTAAGAACACTTGGAATTTAAAAAACGATGTCTCATAAAGCAGTAATTTATCAAATAGTAATACATTTAAAAAAAGAAAGAAAAAAATAACCAACACAAAAAAATTGTCACTTTTTTTGTAAATATTTTCATGTTGTGCTTAAAGTAATGAACCTAAATAGACGGACACGCACTCGCACACGTAGAAAAGACATGCTTTAGATTTGAGGATCACAACAGCACGTGTGACGGACCGAAGTACACACAGCATACATCAGCAAACTGACATACACACACACGGCGATGAGACAAGCATGCAAGAAAAGGACAACACCTGTCCTTCTTGTACTCGAAGGATTCGTATGCATGTGTTTGGTAGTAAAGAGTATTTTTGTTAGCATGGGTGTGAAACCAGGAAACATGCTAAATAATGAGCATTGCTTTTTGTGCTTAGTCTATGTGTCGATACAAAACATGGCTTTAGGTCAGCGGCTGCAGCGTATGAAACGGAAAGGAAGAACAGGTCCTTTTTCGTATGTGCTCCATCTGTTATAATACCAGTCTTGATGCAGTGTAGAGAAAGTGTACTAATCTGTACGCGCCAGCGATCAGAGACGGCATATCTGCATAATTCTTTCATCTTCATGCTGTTAGTTCTAATTAGATGAAACTCATTTCCTGCCCTGAAGGAAGGAGGCATATTCTAAGAATAAAATCTGACTACCAACTGTACCACCAGCTCATGCTGAAAACAAATGTTTGATAAAGAGGTCTAACTGAGACAACTTTTCTTTTTTTTTTTTTTTTTTTTACAATTGAGGAAATGAAAGGAGCTGCACTGGCTTTATCATTCTAAGCAAATCAGTTACTAACGCACTTTCAAAAGAAGCACCTGTGTGCTGATCTAGGATCTGTTTTAGCGAGCCTAATGTTATGAACTGTTAGGAAGGATGATTGTTCTGAAGCTGATTCAGGATCAGTACTTCATTTGTGCCAAATCATGCTGAAACGGAATCAGATTTGGAGTGACTGCGTTCTTGACTTCAAATATTTTAATGTTAATATAGATATTACTTGCATTATCACTCAGATTCTTATGTAAGAAGTATGACTCTAATTTTGCTGTAATTTCTGAATGACTCAATTGCCCCATACCGCTTTATCCCTTATAAAGGATTGCTGCGGTCCTGGAGCCTATCCAGGAGACTTAGGACACATGGCAGGGAATACCCTGGATGAGGTGCCAATCAGCCTAATCTGCATCAAACCCGGACCCTGGAGGTACCAGGTGACTGTGCTAACCACTAAGCCACCGTGCCACAATCACTACTTTACTATACCAAATCACCTTTTCCGAGTCTTTACAGAACACCACCGTATTTCCCCATAGCTCTTAGTGCTTTGTTGCTTTGTTAAACTCGTGAAATTTGGCATTATTCTGCAATGTCTTTTGATGTAAATTGTTTACCTTAAACTGATTAACCACTGAAAAAAAAGAAAAACTAAAAAAAGTGAAATCCTGCTATGTCTTCTAGTGCGCTGACATCAGACTGCATAAATGAAAGACAATGAATCTATGAGACATTGCCTAGCAACAAGGAGCGTTGAAGAATAATCACTCCTGATGCTTTTCTTTTCTTTTTTCTTTTTTGCCTGGCATCATGTACACACATTGTGCTAAAAGCACCGAAGAAAGTTTAACCATTCTCATGTGACTATTTCTCGAGCTTGCGAGACGAGACGAGCACTTTCTGGGAATTCAGTAAATAAATAATGTTGGCTCTCTCTGTCTGTCTGTCGAAAAATGGGCATCTGAGACAGCCTAGCCCTTTTAAATCCACCTCATGTGGATGACGAAATAACAACCTTTGCAAAATGCATAAATCTAAGGGTGCCGCAAAATGTCTGCAAGAAAGAAAGAAGCAGCGAAATGTCCCAGTCACCTGATGCGGTGAAAGAGTTACTGGAATTACTGGAACCAAACCATGTCTCGGTACTTACAAAACAAATGGAAGTAACTAATTTAGAGGCCAAAAATCATAATTTATTACACATTAAATCCAAAATGCATTAAGCACAAGCCGGATAAATCAAATGAAACACTGGTGATGCAATCTGGAGGAACCAGTGCTTTGCCGTTAGCAAACAGGGTAGGATTAATGAGGGGAAGATCATAGCTCTACATTTCAAAGATTTAAATATTTCAGTCCCCAGCAAAAACTTCTCCACATTGGAATGGCTCCGGCATACTGAAAAAAACTTTCTAACTTAATAATATCTAAGCACTAATGAGACAGTGAGATAAGTGCATTAGTGTGGCAGGGAATTATATAGAGAAATAAAGATAGTTGTTCTGTATTCTGTTACAAGATCTGCACGATCAAAACTCTCAGTTTGACATGAGCGTCAGGTTGTACTATCTGAAATACTCATGATGTGTTTATAGAGCTCTTGCATGTACGTAACGTCAGACCTGTTGTAAATCTAAGTCAGACAATATTTTGTCTAGATATCACTCTGGCACTTTATTGTACCGGACAGTTCTTGCGCATGGGGAAAGCCGCTACATATAAGGTCAAAATCCAATGGTGGAAGCCAATCCATCGCAGGGCACACACACTACAGTCAATTTGGGAACACCAACTAACCTGCTCTGCATGTCTTTGGATTGTGTGAGGAAACCAGAGTACCCGGAGGAAACCCACTAAGCACGGGGCGAACAAGCAAACTCCACGGAAACAGACCTGAGTCAGGAATCGAAACATCAGCCATTGTGAATGAGTTTGGCAAATGGCGTGATGAGTCTTACCTGCAGTTCAAGGTTTCTAAAACCAAAACTATGATCATTGATTTTAGAAAATGTGGTCAGTCATGACACCATATCGATTAAAGGTCAGACTGTGGAGCAGGTCAACTTGTAAATATACCTGGGAACAATCATTGAGTCCAAACTTTGAATCTAACTGTGAAGCTGTTTGTAAGAACATTGTCTCAAGAAGTTTGTCTGTAATTAACATGGATCGAACTCTGATGTCCATGTTTTATCGCGCTTTTATTGAGTCAATTTTATCTTATTGTTTAGTTTCAAGGTTTGGGAGTATCTTTTTAAAAAATAGGAATTCTCTGAACCAGATTATTAAATTGGCAAGAAAGCTGATTGGACAGCCAGAGTGGAACCTAGTGTCACTGTACACCAAACAATGATATCGACTAGGGAAGTATAATAAAGGATAACTTACATCCCTTAAATTGACATGTTCAGCTTTACCAATCTGGTCAGAGATTCTCTGTGCCCAAGTAAACAAAAAGCGACTCTGAAGGCAATTTTGACTAAGCACTTAACACACTTGTTCTACTAAATCGTATTATATTGTATTTATTTGTTGCATGAACAATATATGAATGGATTCATATTTCTTCTTTTATGCTGCAAAACTAATGTGTATGAATAAAGAAACCCGAACCTGAACCTACTTAATGAGAATAATTTTCACCTTATACCCAATAATATCCAACGACTAAAGTTTCTCAACATCATTATCTTGTCTTCAGTCATGTGTTCAGTAAAATCTGGGGGGGGGGGGTAAATTTAGTGATTCATTATTATTTGGCTTGGAGGTGGTATCCATGGCATGATTGGCAGAAAAATTGTGAATGTTTGGATTCTGGATCACATGACTGCAAGAGCTTTGTATAAAAGCTTAGGTATAATTTTGATGTCGAAATGATCATAGGCAACCCAACAGCATCATTTTCTGGGCTTAATATTTAAATTTGGGTTCAAAATCATTTAAGTATATATAAAATTCAAGACAATCTATTGTAAACCTGATAGGTGACAGATTATTAGATTATGGGTAGAGTTTTATGATTTTTGTGGTTTATCTCCACCCTTTAACCATTCATCTAGCCCCGCCCACTTAGGTAAAAATATATTTAGAGCTCATAAAATTAGGAACTTATATTTGCATGTATGAATTTTGACAGCAAAACAAATCCACAGTCATGTGTATGTAGTGTATGAGTGTGTGTGTGTTTTTTTGGGGGGGTGTGTGTTAATAAGATTGACCATGTTGTCATGCTGGTACTAAACACACTGGTATCACTTTGCTTTTTCTTCTAAATACTACATTCCTCATCCAAAACATCATCGCTCTCTCCCTCTAACACACAGACGCACCTGAACACATACTATACAGGCAAGGAGAATAAATAGGAGTTATAATCCATAATATATGAATAATACATACTTGTACTGTATCTCTACATCATCTATTTTGCTCTCTTGTGCTATGCTAGTCATTTTAGTGGCATCTCTTTTAGGCAAAAATGTCAAACACGGTCCGCCATTTAGTTTCTTTTCAGGAATGAGTCAAAACAAGAAAAAAGAAAAAAAAGAAATAACTTCCCCAACACTTGCACAAGACGAGCACATAACAGTAGAAATATAGAGTAGCTGGAGGGGTTGGAGGGAGATGATGCTGGTTTGCGCAGGTGGTTCTGTGGAGAAAAGATGAGGTCAAAGAGGAGGCTGGGAGGTCTGGGGACTCTAAGGAGCACATCTCAACTGCTGCTAAACCTGGAAAAGGGAGCAGGATGTGGTGGATGGTGAAAATACTGATGTAAAGAGTGAGAAAGTGACTGGAGAAAAAGACAGACCCAATACTGAATAAGCTGAAGAGACTTCTCGAATTTGAGATTAGCAGGTGCTGGAACGAAGCTGTGTAAACCGTGTAGGAAGCAATGTATCTGAGTTCCCTCCAGTTATTAAAAAGAATCTCAAGACCCTCCACAAGCACCGAGAATCCACCTCAGTGGGAGCTGGTCCCATTCCAACCACACTAATTATGTGCAATAACAAATGTAAACATCAATTGGAACACTTTATAGATACAGTATGTCACAACAGTAGGGAGAATAATTAGGTGGTTGTACAGGAAGGAAATCTCTTTCTCTGTCTCGCTCTCTCTCTCACTCTCTCTCTTTCTCTTTCTCTCCCTCCCCTGCCTTCCCTTTTGTGGCTCTCAGAAGCCAGGCACGTGGCAGTAGGCCTCCAGCGAAGCCAGCAGGATGTAGATGAGCCACAAGATGAGGAAGAACAGAGCGGTGAGCAGCTTGGGGGTCCGCGGGCCCCCGAGCTCTCCTCCAGAGACTGAGGGCCGACGGCGATACAGCAGTGTGACCACAGTGCCCAGTGCCAGCATGGTGAAGAGCGTGACGGAGAAGGCCAGTGAGCCAGGTGGCACATGGAACTCCTGGCCTTTGCTTTGCCAATAGACAGCGGCGATGGTCCACGCCACACCGATACCCAGGAAGACGTTTACGGCATTGCTGCCCGTCACATTGCCGATGGAAGCGTCGGCGTATTGGTCTTGGATGGCCGCCACTTTACTGGCAAAGGTGTCTGAAAAAACACATAGGAAATTAAGTTAGTGAAATGTTTTATCAGAGCAAAGGAATGATCATCACTGGTTTAGTCAGGTGACTAGTTAAATCAGTTTCAGATAACACAAGGAACACTGGATAGATTTTAAAACATTACAGTATAACTTATTAACTTCTGTTTTTCTTTTTTTTTTAATTGTATCATTTGTAATATTTTATTATTCTTATTATTATTTTGCATTTGTCTTAGCCCTTAGAGCACCAGTGAAAAGTATAAGTACTTGACTTGCACTTTCGACACTGCTCAATCTAAATCACTGTGGCAGACTCCTATTAGCTCTCCCTAATCTCTGTTAGAATCTTTAGATATTTCATGTCATTCTTCAGCTGCAGTGAAAATTCACTTCTACGTGACATTTTTTATGCATACAACACTTTCGGTAAACACAGAACATCTGCATATGCAACAGAATACCGATTTGCCCACTAGACAGAAACCTATGATGTCCCTTTCAGGCTAAAAAAAAATTTCCTTTGCTAAGGAGTTCAATTGTAACCAATAGAATATTGGACTACCCAGATGCCATTATTTATTTTAATGAAACAGCTAATCAGTGACCTGTAACTCGGGTCATCAGCGGAGTGTCTTTAGGCACCGGGCAATTAGTGACCTATAAACTGGATTATCGGCGGCATGTGGATTTCCACCAGAATGGACGCACAGTGGTGGTTTAAGGGTTAAAATGCTACATAAATATAGTGGAACCTTGGATTACGAGCATTATTCGTTCCGGAAATGGGCTCGTATTTCAAAACACTGCAAAGCAATTTACCATAAGAAATAATTAAAATCTAATTATTCGTTCCACAGCCCCCCCCCAAAAAACATAAAATAATTAATACAAATTATAAAGTAAAAATAAAACAAATTAACCTGCACTTTACCTTTAAAAAATGTAAAAAATAAATCCCGACAGATAAGTGTTTCACGATTACTCACAATTCTGCAGCGCAAGAGAGAGAAAAAACATTGGCTCAATTGTGATCATGTGACGCTTGGCGTCAAAACAAGAAGCGCATGCATGATACATGATACTTGGTAAACCAAGACTTGTTCGTTTTCCACGTCAAAATTTATTAAAAATCTTTGCTCGTGGGCCTCTGAGTGGCGCAGTGGTAAAGTGCTCGCCCTATCATCCGGAGATCGCTGGTTCGGTTCCCGGGTGATGTTGTAACCTCT
>JAQQZT010000011.1:5573566-5593135 GCA_030068275.1 Clarias platycephalus
ATGGGTTCCCTGTTGAGTCCGGTTCCTCTCAAGGTTTCTTCCTATTACCATCTCAGGGAGTTTTTCCTCGCCACTGTTGCCCTCGGCTTGTTCACCAGGGACTATCTGACCATTTTGATTCATACACATTCACATTCCATACAATCTTAAATAATTATTTTAATTGTGTAAAGCTTCTTTGCGACAATGACAATTGTTAAAAGCGCTATACAAATAAAATTGAATTGAATTGAATTGAATTTGACACCTCTGGACAGTATCGAAGTATGCCATTCTTAGTAAGTCTTAGGTTACATTTCCCGCGACAAATGGTGTTAATGGATAAAGGTTTCCCACCATGTTCCTGAGCCTACATCATGTTATCCACTACAGAAGCATTATGGTTTTTAAGACAATGATGTATGTCTAAGGGATCAGAGATCACGCCTATTCAGAAGACATAGGATTTGATTAAGATTTGACAGGTTTCCTTTGCTGGTGCATCTGTTGGTAAATCGGTGATCCTCACCCCCTCCTTGCTCTAGAAGGACTTGGCCTTTGTTTGAAAATCCTTGTACGCTATAACATAATTGCTTCAACAGCACTTGTTTCTCATCACCTTGTAATTTCTACTTGTCACATGGTTATTAGTCTTGAATTGTCCCCGTCCCATCTTTTTTGGAGGACGTTGCAGCTGCAAGATGTGAAATGAGTGCATATTAACAACACACTATTAAATTCACATGGTAAATCATCAAATAATGAGTTGTTGTAGTGTTTCAATATAGTACAAGGTGAAGAGACTTTGTTTTCTTTCAATTGCCAACTTCCATACTGCCCCAACTTTTTTTGTAATTGTGATTAGAATTTAAAGGGATTGTCACTAAAGTTGTACACACATTGAATATTCATTTATAAGAGATTCCATATCTCTTATAAACGTAGTAATATAATAATAGGCGGCGATCATGGTAATGAGCCGCCATTCCTTGTCATACACCTTGTCATTGTCTAGACTATTTAACAATGTTTTTTTTTTTGGTATTATTATGCAAACATTGCGGCAGTAGTTGTTCCTCAGATGAGACACTGACAGCTAATATGACTGGGACAAAAGAGCTCTTTTAAACTGATTTGAGTTTAGTGAGCAATGAAGTGAATCATCTGCCAAGTCATATTATTATGTCTTTTATACGAAAAGCCATAACCACTCTTTGGAGCCCTAAACCTCAGCCTCAAACAGAGTTACATAATATCTGCATTACCAAAACACTTTATTTCAACAGGTGCTTTTTTTCAAAGTACTGTGGCTTAACTGGAATGCTTTTTCTGGCAAATCTTTACTACAGTATAAGATCCAAAAGTACTTCCATGATGATGAGGTAATGCATAAACGGATCATTAGCGCATTAGGAAATACTGAAGCATTGACCTCAACAGCCTCAAGGCATACATGATTAATGTACTAAATAATAGTTACCTATTCTAGCATTCTGTTAATTTATACCTGCGTATGACTTGCAGTATTAATAGAGGTAGTCCTGACAGAATTTGATTGCATGCAACAAATAATTTGATTGATACAAGCGTTCTAACAGTTGTTATCCCCTGATCTAGGGCACTACTTGATATACGGAACAAGGGATTCTACAGCCTAGCTTTCCATTTTATGCTATTTGGGATTCAACTCCATAACGGTTACTTACCTGAAGCTATTTAAAAGTGGAATGAGTAAAGAGAAATTTACAATATTTACAGGCCTGTCCACCACCTCCATGGTTCACTCTCCTCGCCTTCAGGTAGGTAGTACTGGCAATAATACTTCTTTATTCATTAAAATTTCAAGTTGCTAACCACAGCTGTTTTGGATAGATGATTTTGTGTGTGCCCAAAAAATTTACATTTTTTTGCGGTATACTGTCTCGATTCAAACAATAATAATTTAAAATGCAAATTATTCATATTTCATTATGAGTATGAATATTACAATTGTTGTAAGCTTCTATAAGCATATGACTTGTATTGCTTAAATTAAAGCATTCTGGTAAAAGCTTAAAAAGCAAAAAAATAGTGTCTGTAACCAGTTCAGATTTTAGAATAATAAATTTTTTCAGGCTTATGTCTTTTCATAAATATTTCATCTGAATGACAGTTAAGATCATTAGAAGATTTGAACTGCAAAACGTTACAGACACTACATACTGTAAAAGGCCATGAAATTGTATTTAGCAAATGTGTTTCTTTTTATCTGATAAAAATATAAATGTTTATGCATATTAACAAAAAAAAAAACATTGGTGTTACATGATCCTATCAGAATCCGATCCTACCTAAATGTACTTTTTCACCTAGGTACAGTAGGAGAATACCAATACCATGCTTTGGCCGTATACATATATCTTATACAGAAGTGAATTCAGAACAATGTAATAAAGCAAAATATACAGTAAATAATTATTGTTCTTCTGTACTGCCTGAGGCTTTGAAGTGTCTACAACAAAAAACAGCAGTTCTAAAAAGACTAGGATGTATGAAATAAAGTTAAACATGACATTTTTAGCAATCAAAAGGCTAAACATAATCCCTTAACCCCACCATCCTCAAAAAAAAAAAAAAAAACAACAACTGCTACTGTATATGCACATCAGCCATGTGATAATTATTGTGTTAATTTTCATGCATGTTCTTATTAGCTCACATTATAATCCGCCCCCCATCCCTGACTACTTCACCAAAAGAAATCTTCGCCAAAGCTGTAGCAACTACAGAAGTTACTAGTATTTTCTTTGTAGGCATGCCATTAAATTGTTAAAAATGCCAACTTTTAGATTCACCACCACATTATCGAGTCATGTTTAAGAACTAGATGAGTTCAAATTTAATCTTTTGTGCTTCCCTACACATGCTATAGCTAAGTTTAAAAAAAAAACAACAACATCAGGAACAATGTTAACAGGATCCTACAACAACTTGGTGAATTCAATAGCAAAGATGATTAAATTAGACCAGTATAATTAATATGCCGAAAGTGTCTGGAGATAATGATCCAACATGGCCATGTGTTCTGAGACCACGATTGCACTTACTGTTGGGACTCTGACTTCTGCACTGAATATTCATCAATCAATCTTCAACTCAGGTTTACATTTTTTTTTTTTTTTTTTTTTTTTTACATTTTATCTCTCATAGACATTCATGTTGGGGAAATTAATTCCTCTTACGAACCTCTGTTGAAATCTGGATTATTGGAACATTACATCTTTAATGTAATCAGTGGATTTGTAATGTACAGTATGCACTGTAGATCCAGTATAATAACCATCCACTTCAAATTGGTTCAAGCTGGCAGAAAGGTTATTGTAACTCAAATAACCACTCTGTACAACCATGATGAAAAATCTCAGGCAGATGGGTTATAACATCAGAAGATTAGAAGAAGTAAATACCTCTAGAGTTATATAACATGCCCAGTGTGTGTCAGGATATTGAAAAGGGAAAAAACAATCTGCTATCTACCTACTCCATCTATCAATCTAGGAACCTCTGTAGTCCAACTAGGAAGGAAGGCCAATGATGACCATTGTTCTTAAACCCATTTTTATGACAGTGATAGGACCTCTGGTCAACATTCACATATGCATTCACACACTACGGGAAATTTGGAAATGGCAATTAACCTAACCTGCATGTCTTTGGACTGTGGGAGGAAACCGGAGTACCTGTAGGAGCTCACCAAGCACAGGGAGAACATGCAAACTCCATGCACACAGGCCCCTGAGATGGGAACCAAACCTGGACCCTACTGTACATACCTGCCTATGCTGCCTATCTAAGTACTATCATATACTATACATACTGTACTTGCCAATATTATTGTTACATGATGATGAGGCTTATGGTACAGAATCTTGTCACAGGTATACATTAATAATGCATATTCAGTGGACACGCAGACTAGACCTCATCATGTTTTTAGGAAGTCTTAAAACTCAAGACTCTTTAAGAGATTCACAAAAATGTCTTGGTGTCAGGAGTTTTAAGGCTTTCTACGTTGTATGGTTCTAAAGATGCCCTGCAGTCCTAATTGTGCCCACTGAGAACATGCTCTTTAACAGGATACAGCCGGTTGAGATTGCAATATTTTTTGCCATGCCATGTTTAGGCTGCTTACTTTCAGTTTCTCCCTGAAAAGGCATTTTGAGGAATCAGTTACTGTACTAAGACAGTAACCTACTTTGTTCATGTACACAACTGTCACTACATCTGGGTTAGACAGAAATCAGCCCCAGGCTCGATTCATCACGTCATTTGGTGGACTTTTTTCTTACAACCACTATCTATTTTCACGTTAATTCTTTATCTGATCAAAAGAAACCTCCTCCTTACCATGCTTCTGTCCAATCTCCAGCAGGATGGGCTCCCCAAGGTGGATGGCGAAAGTCTTGTTCTTCTCGTACTCCTCATCATCAATAATCTTCACCTCAAGAATCTTCCTGTACAGGACCGAAACAGAGTCGTGAATGAGACAAACATCTCAACAGTGCCAGTTTGAAGTTTGGATCAAAATATAAAAAATATGAACAAAAAAAGATTTCAGCAGTTGTTGTTTTTTTTTTTCTTTCTCCAGGACGAGGGTCAAATTAGTAGATGTTAGTCAGATCGTTTGACATGACATTTCTTTACAAGAAACTTACTCACACACTAAGGGCACTAGGTGGGCTACATCATGGACAGGGTGCCAATCCATCACAGGGCACACACATACTGTGCACACACTTACATGCTCATTCACACACTATGGGCAATTTGGGAATGCCAGTTAGCCTAATCTGCAAATTTTTGAAGTGGAGTACTCCGGAAACCGGAGAAACCCATCAAGCACATGGAAACTCCCTGCACACAGAGCGGTGGTGGGAATCGAACCCAGACCCTGGAGGTGCAAGGTGACAGTGCTAACCACTAAGCCAATGTGCTGCCTCTTTACAAGGAACTGTAAAAGAAAATAACATTGGTGTGTGTACAGTATATTACTGTTGATTTCCCGTTTGCTTTGAAATTTTTATTGGATGGTCAAAATGATTTGCCGCTAAATATATCGGAGTGAATACTGAATGCATTCAATCTATATGGTAAGCAGCCAGCTGAGGTTTGTAAATTCCATTTAAGCTGATTTATTTTCCTAATAACTCATGGTAGAGACAGTATTGTGTGACTTTATATTACCGTTTGACTAAAATTGTTGTCATACTCCCGCACAGCTCCAGGGTCCCTGGTTGGATCCTATGCTCGGGTTACTCGAGTGTCTCATGTTTTCTCAGTGTTTGGTGAGTTTTCTATGGGTTCTCCTGCTTTGTTCAAATGCATGCAACTATCTAGATTAAACTGTATGAATATGTGTATGTGTGTGTGTGTGTGTGTGTGTGTGTGTGTGTGTGTGCATGGTGCCTTGCAGAGGACTGGCCTCAGATTTGAAGTACTGTAAATTCTATCACAGTATTCGCAGGATAGACTCCCGACCTATCCACTGCCACCACGACTAGGAGAAAGTGGTTACTGCAGATATATATGTAAACAAAATTGCTTAAAATAAGCAGTAAAAAGCAATACAGCCCAATTTCCTCGCACTATATTGTTGCTGGTGGTGCTGCTTTAGTCACCCGCTAGCTGCACATTTGTTCTCTCAGGTGGTGCCTATTAACCTGCCAGAGTGTAACTGCTTCCCTCTTCCCCGGCATATGACAAGGCAGTCTACTTACTGGGCTTATCAGACAACACGAAGCAATCCACAGCAGGGCTGAACGATTTCATTGTGATTTTTCTAATCAATGTTGTGTTTGCGATTGAAATTGCAATTATAATAATAGTTCTATCAAATCCAAGTCCACATTTTGTTACTGGTTTACACAAAGTACCGCTCAAAAGTCTGAACACACCTTTGAATGAAATCTTTTTGTTGAGTTATTTATTTTCTACATTCTAGAAAAACTAAAACATATGAAATACGAAATACAAAGGTCTAAAGCTGGATGGATGGTTGGATGAATTATTTCAATAATTCCAATAAAACGTTTAAGGTTACTATCTCTAAAATAAGTGGTACGGTGGCATAGTGGTTGGCATTGTAGCCTCGCACGGGTTCGATTCCTGCCTCGGGTCTGTGTGCATGGAGTTTGCATGTTCTCCATGTGCTTGGTGGGTTTTCTCCTGGGTACTCCAGTTTCCTCCCACAGTCCAAAGACATGCAGATTAGGCGTTGCCGAATTGCTCGTAGTGTGTGTGTGTGTGTGTGTGTTTTGTATGCGAGCCCTGCGATGGATCGGTACCCTGTCCAGGGTGTACCCCGCCCTCTGCCCAAAGTGTTCTGGGAAAGGCTCCGGGGCCCTGTACTGTACATGGTAAACAGGATAAAAAATTCATATCTCTAAAATAGAAATACTACTATTAATAATTGATAAACACTTTTGTTCCTGTTGCTCTCTCCCAATTTGCATTTTCAATAATTGATCATGAAAGTTTTAATGTTCAACTTTTAATGTGCTGTTACTGTTCTTTAACTGGTTCTAGTAGCTACTGTATGGGATCTGAGGACCCTGACAATCTTCTTTTTCTTTCTTTCTTTTTTTTTTTTTTTTTTTTTTAAAACAGAGGCCATATATGTTAATTATGTCTGACAAATACTGTATCATTCAAACATTTGGATACACCTTCTAAATCAGTAGTCTGTCCTGATTTTTCTTACTTTCTACATTGCAAAAAATACTGAAGGCGTGGAAAATATGCGAAATGCAATATGCAATTCTCAATATTCAATTAATGTTGAGATGTGTCTGCTACTTCATGTCTTCATGAGAGCCAGGGTCATTACGGTGCGTGACGTTTTTTTTTGTAAATGCACCTGACAATACTGTTCTTGCAAGAAATATAATAGAAAATACATCACAAAAAAAAACAAAAACATTGAAATAGAAAGTGTGTTAAAACTTTTGACTGATACTCACACACACCATACTCTACTGTCTTACTACTCTGTTTAAATCTGATGACACTCTGCAAAACGCTGACAGAAGATCACTCAAGTCCCCCCGTCAGGTCCACCTGGTAGGAGGTGAATTCCAGGACTGTCATTAAGCCATTCAAAGCACTCATCACTTCCCATGCTATCAGTGCCTGAACTGTGCCAGCTCTCCGGCAATCTGGACCCTGTCTACTCCCAGGTCTGTGAATATGCTTCCTGCTATTTGATCTGATCTGTGCATTTCATCTGAATCCCATTCACTGGAGCCTCGGCCATCACCAAATCAACCTCAACATCACCTTTCAAAATTGGCACAAGCTTTTTTTTTTTAAGCAGTGCTGATTATACCCTTCTCCCTATTTGAGTCTGTTCTCTTCTCTCTTTAATCCCCCTGCTTCAGTTCTATATGCTTTTATTCAGAGAACTCTGTGGGAATATATGACACCATACATATTGTACATCCTAAAGCTAACTCTTCTATATTTCAAAGTGTTCATTGAAAAAAAAAAGACTTTATTTTACAATCCTTCATGAAATTTCACACCAATTAAAAGTAAAAAGATGATTTATTATTTTTTTTAAACTGGCGAAGTGGTCGAGATGCGAGCAGGCTTTGTATTTGTTCTTGTTTCTGTCAAAAAAGACTAAAACAGACAGTTTTGGAACCGTTCTTTATTTATTTTCTACACTCGTTTTACAGTCTTGGATAAGCTTCAGCGCAGTTACAAGGGAGGCATTTTGCCAAATCTATCCCCTTGGCAGTCAATTCACAGCTGGGGAGAACTCAATTTTTTTTCAGTTCATTCAGAATCCTCATTCTGCTTTTCTGTCACCTTCATCAAAGACAGTGTTCACAGAGAAAAGTAAATAATTGATTCATTCTTTCATCGCCAGTCACTGATTTATTCTAGTCAGGGTGGATCCGGAGCCCAACCTGGGAACACTGAGCATAAGGCGGGAATACAACCTGGACTGGTGCCACGGTGCAACAGTACACACACTCATTCACAGCAAGGACCAATTTGGCAGAGCTGGTTCACCTACTGGCATTTCTGTTAGGTGGAAAAGAACACTTGTAGACCGGACAAAACCTGTGCCATTACCAGTAGAACAGAAACAGAAACGACACCCTGTGCCAGCTTCTTCATTTAATTCAGCTGTTGCAAAAAGAATGAAACAAGAAAAAAAAAGAAAAGTAAAAGATGGGGAAAATTAGATAAAAGGAGGAACTACTGTAAATAAAGTGAAAAAGGAAGGAAGGGAAGAAAAAAGGGAAGAAGGTAAGGGAAAGAGGATGTAAAAAGAAGGAAAAAGGGAATGAAGAAGAAAGGAAGAAAGGAAAGTAAGAAGAACATGAAAAAAGAATTAATAACAAAAAGGAAAAAAGGAAGGAAAGAAGGAAAGTAAGATTTAAAAAAAAGGGAATTACATAATTGAATAAGAAGGCAAGAAGGAATGGAGAACAAAGAAATGAATAAAGAAGAAAAAAATAGAAAAATAAGAGAAAGTGAATAGTAAAAAAAAGGGAATGGAAAAGGAAGACAGAAGGAAGAAGGAAGAAGGGAGGAAACAAAGGAAAAAAAGGAATAAAAAATGAAGACAGAAAAAGAAACAATGAAAAGAGAAAAAAAAATGAGGGATTAAAAGGAAAGGTAGGAAAAGGAAACATTTATGCAAAAAGAAGATAGCAGAAGATATACTCTAAATTGCTAATTATTTTAACTGGTTTTAGTGGTTGAAGGACAAAAGGAAAGAAAGAAAAAAGAAGGAGGTAAACTGGCAGGACAGAACGAATGGAAAAGGGAGGACAGAAAGAAGAAAAGGAAGAAGGAATAGAGAAAATAAGCTTGAGAAATAAGAGAAGATGGAAAAGAAGAAGGCAGGGATAAGAAAGAAAATGAAGGTAGAAGAAACATTTATGCGTTTACTTTGAGAGGAACAAAGCACTTTAATTACTAATAATTTAATTGGATTCATTTTTAATCTGAGTTTTGAATTCTAAATATTCCTGCAGCAGAAAAAAATCTCATGGAAGAACCACACACACACACACCATCTGCTGCATACAACATACAGACAGAGAGGGAGGAGGAGAAATAAAGCAGAGATGGTCGCGAGACTACTCAATTGTGTAAGCGGTTAATGCAGCACGTTTTCCCAGCATTCTGAGCTTAACATTAGGCTTAATTTCCTGAGATCACGCCTGGCCCTGGGTAATTTTCTAGCGCATTAACACTGCGCTACCAGAAAGGTAAAGCAGGTTCAGTCTAATTACATCGTCCTCATTAAAGCCCATTAGCACAACTGCATCAGCACGATCAGGAGAACGGGTCATGTCTGAGTTCTGCAAAGTTTATTTTCGCAAGTGCATCATCTGCCAGCATGATCTCATGAGAAATGTGCAGGAATTCACACATATCACAGTCGTTTGCTATGATTTGTTTTCATCCGACTGAAATCCTCTGAACATTAACCCCTAACTCTAATCTTTCAGACTTCCTGCGTTACTCGATTTGTGTGGACTTTGTTTGAGAGCAGACCGTAAGATGACGATGATCATCAAGTTTTTATTCAAAATTTTGCTCCCATTTGCTCACATAACTCGAAATGGCCAAAAGTATGTGGACACCAGAACCCTCAAAACAATATATAAGCTTTCACCAAGTGGACACGCAGTTCTCTAGAACATCTCTAAATGCTGCATTATCACGGGAACCAAGTGAACTTGATCTAATCTACTGCATCATGAAAGGTCCATGAACACATGGTTTCCTGAGGTTGGTGTGAAACAACTTGATTGTCCTCCACAGATCTTGGACTTCAATCTCTCTGAACACCTTTAGAGGTGAAATGGGATCTTAGGATTAGATCTTCCTCCTAATGTGACCTCATATAAGAAGAACCCTTTCCCCCAGCTTGTGGCTCAGCAATATAAGTTTAAACTATGAAAAACATAATTATCTGAAAGGGTCTCAGTTGAAAATTAACAAACACACTTGGGAGACTGACACCTGTTTTAACTCCAAAGTTTTCATCAAAAACTTCATAAAATATATGTAAAATAAGGCATCTTAAAATTAGAGCAGTGGGGGCCCAGGTTGTTGACACTTTGGGATCAGAGGGTCTGAGGTTCGAACCCCACAACGTTGCCACTAGTGGGCCTTATAGGGCTAACCATTCGCCCGGGTCCCAAGCTGAGTCAGAAAATGAGAAGGTTGCAACAATCATCTTAAATGTTTTACTTAAATTTCAGTATTTCCTTAGATTCAGTTTGTTCTCCTTTTGCTTAAATGACTGCACTTGGTGCCTCCGAGTGGCGCAGTAGGTTAAAGCGCTCGCCCTATAATCCGGAGATCGCTGGTTCGAACCCCGGGTGATGCTGTAACCTCTCAAAGCCGGAGGCCTCGAGAGAGCTAAATTGGCTCTACGCCATTCGGGGCGCCTGCGAGCTCGCGCACGCGGAGTGAGCGGATAGCGCTGGCCTCGAGTGTGTTACGACGCCCCCAACGGTGCGTGAGCGAGCAATTCGAAAAGATGCGGTCGGCTGGCGTCACGTGGTTCGGAGGAAACGCGTGATAGTCTTCGGCCCTCCCGGCTGAGTGGTAGTAGGATGTGGGAGTGACGGGGAGGAATTGGACACAACTAAATTAGGGAGAAAATCGTGGGAAAAGAATTGGACAGGACTAAATTTATAAAAAGAAAAGAAAAGAAAAAAAATAACTGCACTTGAGCTGGTATGGAGTTCACAAATCATCATTAAAATCTGAACGTCCTGATGTTAGAGCATTGTTATGGCACTTAAGCATCCTCTGAAAACTTTCTTTTATTGAAGGGATACAGAAGAACTCAAATAAATCAGACCTCTTGTACAAATGAGTTCAACTCGTCACTCCACAAACTTTCAATAGTGACCGAGAAATGTTCCATTTATTTACAGTTTTAAAAGGGAAAAAAAAGGTGTTCGAATTCTCTGTTTGGTTTAGGATGTTTGGACATCACTGTGTTTGCATAGCATTCAGACACAAGGCTAATACGTCCAGAGATGCGTATACATCCATTCAAATCAGGGCATGTTTCCGTGTGAAATCTATTTTCAAGTCTTACATCAATAATACCCTGTCAGTCTGTTTTATTACAACAATCAAGGCATTTATGGTGTATGGACTTACACTTCTATTGCATCAGTTCAATTGTAGACTGTTTATTACAGCGGATAAAAAGTGTGTGTGGGGGGGTCATCAAATGCACGGGCATGAAATAAAACTTTCTATTTTGGTCTTTTATGTTTGCAGTGTGGAAATGATGTCAGAGAGAAAGAGAGTGAGCAGAAAGAAAAGACAATGACACTGATGTCTATCTTTCAACAGCAATGCCACAGGAAAACGTGAATTCATGTGAATTCAACACACGATGCGGCACATTTACTGTACACGTGACACAGTCAGTCAGAAGGACACAACATCTGGAAAAATGTCAGAATTAGAGACGGGACTAAAGCAAGAAACGGGCTAATGAGCTGCAGAAACATGGATTTCGCCTCCAGTTTCTTCCCAGTGCTAATTTAGTCTACTATCTAACTCTCTCCTATAGCATGACACTTACCAAACATGCAGGGGGAAGGGTAGACACACGCTTCCTCCAAGACACGTGAACACAACATCCACATCTTTTCTAGCTGCTGCTCAATATTTCACATCACAATCAGTACAGCAGATACACTCAGAGGAAAGTGCCTTCTTAAACATACATAAGCTCAGAGAGGCCATGATTGGCTAGTGTCCGTATGATTGACAGAAGAACCCCCGACCACCCCCACCCCCACCACCACCACCACCCAAAGACTGCAGCCAATTTGTTCCTATTGCTGTGGCTTCATTGGAATCATTGGAAAAGGATCAAGAAGAATAAATGCCACTACTTATAATTAAAGCCCATGATTAATGAAGAGCATTAGGGACACACCAGGCAGTGTGAGGAAACACCAAGGAAATCTGCTCATGCACTTAAGATGCACCCATCAACGTAAACTCTCTTCTTGACACAATTGAAATTGACACAAATCCTGTGTTTAAAAATGAAGCCCTAATCTTAGGATGGTCATTTCCTTTTCTTTTTAGCCTCACTCCCTAGAAAACCTTTGCCCAGGGCATGTGTAATTAAATGCACTACATGTTTCTCATTCATCACATGACAACACTCTTCTATATCTCCAGATACCAAACTCTCTCTCTCTCTCTCTCTCTCTCTCTCTTTTTCTCTCCTCGCATTGTTCTGTAGCTCTTTGATGGCATTTCAGTGACACAATTAATATCACGTCTACACTTTGTGTCACAGTGTTTCAGTCGTAGCTCCCAGCCTAGCTTGCTGACTGATGTATTTATTTCCACTAAAAGAGGGAGAGAGCGAGAGCGAGAGAGAGAGAGAGAGAGAGAGAGAGAGAGAGAGAGAGAGAGAGAGCGAGAGAGAGAGGTGGGCTGGGGGTGGATTTTGCTGGAGTTTCCTGACCTCCTTCCCTTTAAAAATACTGTATCTGAACCTGTTTACCTTCTAAGACCTAAGGCACCATCTGAGAAAATCTTTATATATATATATATATATGTATTTTTTTTTTTTTTTTTTTTTAACTTTCTGATTTATTACTCCATAATCAAGTAGGCTATATTATCTGATTCAGCACAAACTCAGCTTTGCAGCTCTGCCTGTTATTGAACTCAATTATTTACAATTTCATGAACTAGTGTCCTTTAGGGTGAAGTAAATAAAAAAATAATTTATATTACTGAAGACATATAGCATGATAAATGTCTTAGGTCTTAAAATCACAGGTATTCAAACATTATCACAGGCAAAAATGGTAAGAAAAAAAACCTTTGCTTATAATCGGGGATGAAAAGTATGAGGGGCGTTCTAGAATCTTAAGTGCAACGGTGAATACGTTTTAAAGAAGGCCGAATGATGATGACGATTCAGGCTGAGGTGGCTCAGAGAACACCACCTTCTTGAAAACTGACAGATAACTTTTGCTGCCCCCTTACTGTGGGAACTAAATTCAGTTGCACTAAATATACATTCACATTATACATTGTTTGACTGCGACCATACCTAACTGCCATCTCTCCTTCTCTTCTGCTCTTCTCTCTCTCTTTCCCTCTACCTGTCTCTCTGTCGAGCTTTACAGGGTGCTCCTGAGCTGCCGCAATACAAATAAAATAAAATTGAATTGAATTGAACTGTACACACAATCATCCACCCACACCACTTGGCTGGGGGTTATTGCCACATCCCCCGTATAGTCCTGACCTCGATCCAAGCCATTACCACATGTGTGGGCCAGTAGAAGAGTTCCTGGGAGGCCTGTGTTTCAGACGTGAAGCAGGCAGTCTTATCATGGCTCTGGTGTACTGACAAAACTTTTTATATAGAGACATTAAGGGAATTTTTTTACTCTCATTCTGTTGTTCTGTACAATCAAAAGTATGATTTATTGTGTACTTTTAATTGTGGAAGAAAAAATACTACCTTTACCTTCTTTATCTTTTCTATTTGGCTTTCAAAATTCTTGCTACATGTCTTTTTTTCTTAGTAAAATTTATTGCCTGCCTTTAAAATTCGACATAAAATATAAACAGGTTTGCTGAGTTAACGTTACATTCCTTAAACTGGCTTGTTCAGCTTTGTGAATTAGCTTGCTAACCAAGCTAACAGCAGGCTAGCTACATTTAGTTTTCATTTCTAATATGACTTAGTAAATATCCTTAAAATGTCAATAAAGATTAGATAAGATTAAACAAGCTAAATTCAGTTTGTCTAAGCTAGCAGTATATTTTCCTTATGAACTAGCTAATTTTGCAGGATTAGGTAAGATAATTCAATTAAATTTAAATTCCAGATAATAAGATAATAATGAGATTGTGAGATTATCCCTAGATAAGCTTGTGGTCAGAGGCAGTTCAAAACATTTAATTATTTAATTCTTGAATATTTAAGTACTTACTAGATTACTAGTAACGCGGTTTACGAGTGTTCCGCAAGACGAGCAAAGATTTTTTTTTAAATTTTGACTTGAAAAACGAGCATTGTCTTGGTTTACGATAACCGAGTATCATGTATCACACATGCGCTTCTTGTTTTGACACCGAGCGTCACGTCATCACAGCTTATGGTTTTTCTCTCTCTTGCGCTGCAGAATTGTAGGATATCGTCTTCCCTGCTGGGTCTTAGTGCTTGCAGAGTTTCTGAATGTGCGTATGTGTTTCTGTGCGTATGTGTGTGTGTGTGTGTCTGTGTAAGGCAGAGTGTGTGTGTGTTTGTTTGGGAACCTGAGAGTGTGTGTGCGCTCATTCACTTACACTAACACACACACTCTCTCTCTCTCTCTCTCTCTCTCTCTCTCTCTCTCGGCTTTACAGCCCTCCCTCCTCTCAGGTTCCCAAACAAACACACGAACTCTGCTCTGTCGCGATTCTTTTCAAATGTAAGGTGCTGGTTAATTTGCTTTTGTTGTTGTTGTTGTTTTACTTTACATCAGTGATTCCGTTAGTATGCGCTACCGCGAGTGTGACTAGCGATGTTCCTTACAAATTTTTTAAGCGGTTTTAAAAACGGTCTCTCCGTTAATGTGTGTGTGTGTGTGTGTGTGTTATTTTGACGTTTTTTAAAAGTAAAGTGCAGGTTAATTTGTTTTATTTTTACTTTATATTTTGTGTTAATTCTTTTTATGTATTTATTTTTTTGGGCTGTAGAACGAATAATTTGAGTTTCCATTATTTCCTATGGGAAAATAAAATTTGGTTTACGAGTGTTTTGGAAAACGAGCCCACTTCCGGAACGAATTATGCTCGTAATCCGAGGTTCCGCTGCAGCTTTAAATGTCAATACTTTTATGTTGACTTATAAGTAGTAGTATTTTTTTTGGCTCCATGTCATCTATAATTTTACTTACATGCAGTTTTACATACCGTATCCATCCCTTCTTATAACAGAATATCCTGCCAGGATATAACACAAATAGCCTTTGAGTCCTTTAAGCTGTACATTTTTTCTGTCCTTAATCTGCTGAATCTGCAACCTTCAAACACTACCAGCAATAATAAGAAGAATGATCCACACCACCCAACTTTATAATTCACTTTAAATCTTGTAAAATTTGCAACATTTTCATTTTATTTCTTGACAGTTTTTGTGCTGTCATGTCTTTAGGATCGATTATTTCTGGATTGGTTTTAGTCAGACAGTGAGGTTTTTAAAGTGTACAGTATATTTGTGCCAATTGTCACTAAAAACTTTATCTTGATAGATCTTGGGAACACTGGGCAGACATAGAAATACACACTGAATAGATTTTGGTTAATTGCAAAACACCATACAGTATATACACCTTCACAACTAAATCAATGCATCTTAGCCAAGCCGTCTAGCCATCCAACGTCTATATCGCTACGTATCTGGAGCCTATCCCAGGAAATGTAGGCCGCAAGGCAGTGTACACCCAGGATAGAGCATTGCAGTGTCAAACTCATAGCAGGCAACAAGCACACATCCCCAATTATAAACTATGGGTAAATTAAAAAACGCCAATCAGCCTACAACACATGTCTTCGAACTGTGGAAGTAAACCTGAGTCCCTGGAGGAAACCCACCAAGCACTGGGAGAACGTGCAAACAAAAGCACTCAGAGTGGACAGGAGATGTAAGTACAGTATGAGGCTACAGTGCTAACCACGAAACCACCATGCCACCCTAATTCATCTACTGGAGTGTTTTCAGGAGCTGAAAGGAGAACCAAGAAGAAATTGGCATGGATGTGGAAAAGTAATTCAAAATTTTACACAGTTATCCAAGCTGATGATCGAATAAGAGATTTTAGTTCTACATCACTTTCCAACCTAAAATATTAGTAGTATTAAGGGTCGCGCCAGGAAGGGCATCCGGCGTAAAAACCAAACCTGTCCCAAGTTGTTCTGCGGATGGGATGGTCCACTGTGACAACCTTGTCATGTCTTTAGGATCGTTTTTTTATTCTTATTTGTTTCAATCAGACAGTGAGGTTTTTAGATTGGTGCCAATTGTCACTAAACACTTTATCTTGATGGATCTTGGAAACAGTGGGCGACATACCATAGGAATAGACACTGGATAGATATTGGTTGATTGCAAAGCAGCCAAAAGACTAACAAGAACAAAGAAACAGATTTTTGTTGTTTTTCCAGTATAATAATAATAATAATAATAATAATAATAATAATAAACATCTGAAGCAAACGAAGGAATGGAAGGAAGAAAACCGATGAAGCATGGGGGAGCAGACTGGCAGATTTGTACCAGCTGAGTAAACAGGCGTTTAGACTTTACATAGTGACCCTCTGTGAGCAGACAATACAGTGCTCCCTGGAGATGCACAGCAGGTCAGACACAAGGATTTCACACGAAAGTGAGTACAACGTATGTAATTGGGGCCAAATTCCACAACTTTCGTTCTCTGTAATGCTTAATTCCAACTTTCTATCTTAGACTCAGATGAAGCTTCTAAATTGAGTTGGAATGTTTTGGTGTATTTAGTATAAATTGAACTCTTTTCTGCCCCCTGGAACTACCCTTATGGCTAACAAAAAAAATAACACGCTGTATGGTTAACCAGAACTACTGTATGGCTAACTGAAAGTAGCCAAATGAGGAAAGAAAATATTTAAATTCGTATTGAATACACTGTAACTTGATTTAAAACCCAAACCTTCTTTTTAAATCCTTGTTGGCTTCGCTGTGGAAGATGTCAATGTATTATAATCTAACACTAAGGTACAGTATGCCACCATAGCCCTATACCAGACCAGTGTGAGACAGGCTTTAAAAGCCTATATGTTAAAAAAAAAAAAAAAAAAAGATACTCTCAAATTTGCTAACTCTGAAAGGTCGGTACAGTTTGGGTATAAATATTGAATAAATATGTCAGTTTTTCAGTGTTAATAAGCATTTTCAGATGAATGAGAACACAGGCTAGAGCCATTACTGATATATGGGAAATGGAGATGATGATCAAAAAGCACAAAAACAATTAAGCTTTGGAGTAGTCAGAGAGATTCGTGCCAGGTGTTCCAACCTCTTGCTGTGACCCTCATTTACTGTATTCATTTTATTTATTTATTCAACAAGGTAAATGCTGAACAGCAATTTTTTACATATATATGTGTGTGTGTGTGTGTGTGTGTGTGTGTGTGTGCATGCAGAGACAACTTTACAGAATTGATGTAAGTTATGATACACGTAAAAATATTCAGACCTTAATTTATTTACACTAATTGTGTGTGTGTGTGTGTGTGTGTTTCGGAGAATGATTTCATGAATGGCATTTTATGCAAGCTGAGGAAGAAAACAGAATGTAAATCAGGTTTTTGAGTGTGATAATTACTCTTGATGATCTTATGATGAGTACAGATGTCAACAAGACTCCCAGAAGAGGAAGCAGGAAACTAAAACCTGCCACAAGCCCACTATAGCACGGATTAAAACTAGCGAGGCATGTTAAAGAAGTGTGTAAAATACAATATGAACGAAAAATACAAGAGCGTGTGCATTAATATTGCATTCAAGTGTTAGATCCGTGCAACTGCAATGCCATTTTCAAATATTTCTTAGTTGAATAAATTGCATCGTGAGTTGTAAATTACTGTAATCTGACTATACTGACACTACTGTGAAAAAAGTTTCGTAAACTGTATGGTCATTAAAGCAAACATGCAAAACAAACAATATTACCATTAAGTGTAAAAGACACAAACCATTTTTAAACTGAACGTGCACATTAAAGTTATTTACATGTTGTTGTTTTTTTGCACAGGTAGAAAAACCCTGTTAGAATTCCAAGCCATATGTGTGAACATACATACAGTAGTATATTTCAGCATACAGTAAGGAATAACTATATGCAGAGACCCCACGGAGATGCACTGCTCTGGGCAATATTCAAGATACAAAAAAAATTATGAGGTTGGCATGGCAACAGGTAGCAAGCAAGCACATAAGGAAAGAGAAAGACAGAGTTAGATAGATAGACTGAGAGGAAGATACGATATACAGTAATATATGGTTACTGCATGGTACAGTAAGGTGGGTATTATATTAAATATGTAGAACAGAATGAGAGTAGAAGACAAAAGGGAGCAGGATAATGAAAGAAGCGGAGTGAATCCGAGCCCCAGATCAATGTTCCTCCCCTCTACAGATCTCTCCCTGACGCCCCCTCATTTCTGGCGTTTATAATAAATTCATGACCCTGATGAGGCGAGAGGGAAAGGGTGAGACAGAAGCGGTATTAGAGTAACAAACTTCGGAGTGGTACATCAGAGACGGGGACGAAGGCAGACGTGGTACAGCTGGAGGAAATAAACACAGAGAGCGAGTGAGAAAACATGAGAGCTTGGATCTGAGGTTGCATCTGGTTGACGTACACACTTAGTCTTGAGTATCAATACCAGCTGAGCTATGAGTGGTCACCGAGGAAAAGAGCACGCATAAACAACAAAGATGATGTTTCATACCTCCAGCTAAACATGCAGCTCAGGCGCTCCCTAAAAATGGAAAACTCAAATTGTGCTTACTGTATCTAAGCCCTTCGCTATAAGAAAAATCAATTTAATGTAATACATTCTGGAAATCCCTGCAACACAAGAAAAAAAGTACTGCTGTTGTGTGGCTAAATCCTTCTCATCGATCAGTTGTCTGCTATCATACAACAGCTACAAAATGGTGAGGGTAAAGGCTAACACATGCTTCCTTTGAGACGTGTGTATCAGCCATGTGCATGCTGCGTATACTGTGCATAACACACTTGGGCGAAAGTGCTTCCTACCCTCTTCCACATACGTGTGTTCATACCGTATGATTGGCCCATGATTGGCTCTTGCCAGCCGACTTTCTGATACAGATACAGTTTAGTACAGGATTAAATCATATAACAATCATATAAAATTTCGCCCTTGACCGAGTAATCTGATTGGATGAGATGCATTTCATGAGTGGTGATAACAGACAATAACAGCACTGGGATGTTTATTAACTACATGTATCATTCTGCATCCCAGGTGTTATAATAACCGTTAATTATACAATACTAACTTCCGGTTGCAGCATGGATGAAAGTAGGTCTGCACTCTACAAAGCACTAAGGCGAGGGGAACTGCCAAAACCTGCATTCAAAACCAGTCAAAGTAGAACTTATAAAGAAAATAGATCAAACAAGACTTTATCTCCTTCTTAATCATTGTGTGTTGTTTTATTTCTGCACAAGGCAACTAGCTAACACAGGCCTGAATCTCAAATCCCTTTCTAATCCCTAATTAAGGACACTAATGTATGGGACAAGGGATTCCACACCTTAGTACACTAGCTTTACATTAACGCTATTTGGGATTTAACCTTACAACCTAGAAGTGGAATAAGTGGAAATGTAGAGAGAAACTTTACAGGACTGTCCACCATCTCCATGGTTTATTCTCTCGGATGGTCGGATTTTCCAAACGCTGGACGAGACTGCGGCTTGTAACCGTCTTTGACCGTTGTATAACAATGGTCCAGTGTCC
>JAQQZT010000011.1:5604220-5619752 GCA_030068275.1 Clarias platycephalus
TATTTTTTACTCAGTAGCAAATATGATTTAAAATGTAGTGAAGTACAATACTTTAAACAAAACATACTTAAGTAAAACTAAAATTACAGATTTTAAAAACTACTTTAAAAAGTAGAAGTGCACAAAAAATCTACTCAATTACAGTAATGCGAGTAAATGTAATTCATTACTTTCCACCTCTGCTGATGCATTAGCAATGGCTTCACTTCTGGTGGAGGTGGCTCCCTCCAGTATGGCAGCACTGGTCGGCCAACAGTACTAATGCGAAACACTGAGTGTGACCAATTGAGTCTGAACAAGCTAGCTGATCAGCAAGTAGTTAACTCCGAAAAGGACTGCAAAGCCTATTCACACCATGTTAAGTGCGATTTCAAACCGCAGGGATCGAAACTGCTGGGTTTAAAGAAACTGTGAACAAAGGAATTTAACTCTGTCGGGAGTGGAATGCAAAATTTCCCATCAGTCATTGCGTTTCACTGGAGCGTGGAAGAAAACGGAGCTCGACAAGAGATTTATATATTTTTTATCATTCTTATCAAGGACCACATACAGTAATATTAGTATGACACAATAAGAATTAGTAAGTAATGTAATATTTAATAAAAATCTATTTCATCAATGAATCCTTGTAATCTGTTTCAGGTATGCAAGGTGCTTATGCTTACATGAAGGAAGTGATGTCTGCACTGGTGACATCGCAGGATATTTCAAATGATGGAATTTCTTGGGAAATTCCGCTACCCCTGCACAGGGAGTAGGGAGTAGGGAGCACGGAGCACGCTTTAAAGTACACTGTTCAATGGGAGGCAGCCGATATCTAAGGGTGCAACACATTAATATAGAAGGTGCGTTCCGATCGACCTGAAGTACCCTGCGAAGTATACTACACAGTGTGTTCAGCCATGTTAAGTGTGATTCCAAACCGCAGGGAGTGAAAAACGTCCAGTTCAAAGGAAACTGCGAATGGTGTAGGGAACGAGTGAACATCAGGTCTTCACTTCACCGAAAAAGGGAATGGAAAAAATTCCCATCAGTCTTTGCATCTCGCTGGAGCATGAAAAAAAATGGAGCTTGAAAAAGTATTTATATATTTATTATCGAGGACAACATCATATTAAAAGGACACAAAAATGTGCATTTTAATTTAATCAGGAAATCCTTAGTATTACAGTATATAGGCAAGTAATCAGTAAAAAAAAAAAAAACTTCTCCATACATCTTTAAACAATTCTTATTATAATTAATCAGTAATTTATTTACAATTTATACACGTTTCAATAGTATATTTTGTAATGGTATCAGTTTTTGTTTCAATAAATATTCAATATTTAATGTCTGTAGTGTGAAATTTTCACGGCAGCAGCAACAGGTATCCGAGTGGCTTATGTGACCATGGTAACGCACGGAGGAAGTGACGTCAGCGCTGGTCACTTCGCAGGGTGTTCCGAGTGGTGGAATTTTGTCGAGGAAAGTTCCCTTTCCCTTTACATTCCCTGCAAACGGAGCAAGGAGTAGGGAGCACCCTGTGAAGTACACTTCGGAATGGAACGCAGCTGGAATTTGGATGTGATCAAGTAATTCAGGTCAAAGCTTACACAAGAAGTCATGCCAGAGCGACATCTGCTGGTGGGGAGGAGCAACTGAGTTTAATTTACAAAATTTACGAAGAGCTACTGTATTGAAAGTCAAAAAACGCATCAAAAAAGACACAAAGGGATGCATTGCTTTTCAGAAACAAAGTCTGTGATCCATGTGAGCCCCATATTTGGTCTAACAACCGCACATAAAAGAAAGAGGAAATAGAAGTAGAAGTATGGTCGTGCACTGGGCTTTGGAGACTTTCTCGGTTACAGTGAAGCCATGTAATTACAGACAAGCCTGTCTGAGAGATCTGAGGTATTATAAGACGAAGAATGTAATTAATTTCACCACAGTTCTCTTTCCCGGACCTGGAATCATACACTTCTGTCATCCCTAATTGTTTAACTTAAACCTAATAGGCTTGTGCTGGAGTGGGAGAAAGAGAGAAAATGAAAGTACAGGGCCTAAAGGTATAACTATTAATAGCAACATCAGAGCTCTTTCTATCCACCTACAGACTATTGTTTGCTATTTCAATTTTGTCAAACTCTTAATCTCAAGACCTTTTGCCTACTGCCGAATCGAGGGCTGACGCAAAGATTAGTAATATCCTCTCAAAATGGGCGGATATAAATCGCTTGCTTTATAACATGCATACTGTAGCTGGGTATTAGATAGGCGTAATGTATTAGCATAGAAAAAAAACTGTACAATTTTCTCCCCCTGACTCATATAATACAATGGGCATGTGTGCAAATATCACATCCTGCTGTACAATGCAGGTGCTTTGAACAGAACATCACAGTCAAAAATATTACATAAGCTCATACAGTTATCCTTAATGTACCTTTATATCGCTTGCCATTTATTGGCGTTATCTCTGAGAAGATATAAGATTTTCAATTCTGTGACAAGAGTCAAGCTACACTATGTAAGTAGATTTTAATGCTTTATTCACAGTATGATGCACCTGTATCCAGTATCTTCTCAACATTAGTGTGTAACTAATGGAACATCAGTATATACAATTATGTTTAGTGTGCAACTAAGATTATTTTTTTTAAATTACTCTTTTCCTTTCCTCCTGTAAATGACTGTAAGTGACTGTAACCAAATATAATCAATTTCCCTCTTTGAATCTTGAATCTTGAAACACTGGCCTCCCAGGAACTCCAAACTGGTGGAAATGATTTTAAGGTCAGAATTGTACAGAGGATGTGCTAGTAATTCCCAGCCAAGTTCCAGTAATGTGCAAGTAGTCCAGATCTACAAAAAACTGAATGCTTTTGGTGATCAAACCAGACTGTTTTTTCCATTAGAGGACAGGGTCTTTAAAGGAGTTCGTGGGAGGCCAGCGTTTTCAGATGTGAAGCATTTTTGTGAAGTTGCTTTGAAACAATGACCATTGTTAAAAGCGCTATACTGTATAAATAAAATTGAATTGAACTGAATTGAACTGAAGCAAGGCTTCTTTCTGCCTTGATGGTTTCCAATGCACCTCATATTTATGCATTAAGTTTAACATAATACATTTTTACAGTAACTATTTCACATGGATCTGTATTTATCGTTAATCAGTAGTGGAAAATGTATAATTGCTTGTATTACAAAACTTAGCAATGTAGTAACAGCTTTGATGGAAGCAGTCTTCTAAGTTCTAACAAAATAAAAGCTCTTCCTCTACGAGAAAGTCTTTAAAATAGAGGATTTTGTATCAGACCTACAGTATAAATGATGTTTGGCCACAGTACACTGAAAGAAGGTTGAACAAAACTAAATTATGGTAAAAAAAAAAAAAAAAAGGTAAAATTGGAATGTTAATGTTAAACTCATTAAATAAAGTTAAGCACATTAACAAACTTGAATATACATAATATTAATTTGTAAATGCTGCAAAATCATTTTTTAAAAGGACACCAGCTTGTTTTTGATCATTTTCCATTAGCAGCACATCCTGTTGTGCTTTTTTCCTTATTTATAATATATCTGTCATGCATCACAACAGACTGAGGCTCAATGTGAACCAAAACAGTGGTGTAACAGTAAAGTGTAGCAAACACACTGCTACCCATCACATATTAACATCACAAATGGTCATGTGATTACAATTATAATTGCCTGTAATATGCCTAATTGTGTTCTTCTGAGCTAAGGATAATTCAAAAGATTGCCAGTTTTATTTGTGTAGCTTTGTTAGGAGAAAAATGTACAAATTGTGACACTGTAAAAATATTGTTTGTGCTACTAAATTGTAGGAATGTGTTAGCTAGACAAAGGTAGGCTTCTGTTTTTAGCTAGGTAATAAAACGCACATGGTGCAGGTGCTTAGAACGTTGTGGTACTGTACTGTATACTGGTGTATTCAACTTTCCCTTCACTGGAACTAAGAAGCTCAAACCTCAAACCTGACAATGTCCCTGTACATGAGCTTCATAAAGACAAGGTTTGCCAAGGTTGGAGTGCAAGATCTCGAGTGACCTGCACAAAGCCCTGACTTAAATTCCACTGATCACTGAATTGACAACATTGACTGAACACCAGGCCTTGTTGAGTTTGTGTAGTTCCTCACATATCAGTGTGCTTTGTTCTGACGTAGATCGCCTATAAATGTATATATTTCTAGCAGATAAATAAAAAATGTACCTAAAAGTTACAGTTTTGGTTTTTGTCTTTTTATACCTGCCATAAAAAGTTTTACAATTAATGTTTTATATATATATACTGTTCTATTAAAAGGAAGACTTGTCTACAATAAAGTATTTTTTCCATTATTTTATCATTTTAGCTAGCATTAATTCTATTATTAAAGTTCTTCCTATTTTAAAATCCAAATTGCATAGTATAATACCATAAATTATGAGTTAGCTCTGACTGAATAAACTGAGAGGAACTCTGTCTAACTGTTAATTACTAACTGTCAGTCGTCAGCTTCGACAGTCGCGGTTAGTTAATTCCGCCAGGCATGGAATGATATGTATTGACGGATCAAAATAACTGAATAAATAAACAAATCACAATCTGTTAATAATGAATGGTGTTTATGGTACTATTGTATAAAAGTATATCAATATCATGCTGGAGGTCGTGCTGTTATACTGAATATCAGCATGGCTGTCCTGTACAGTATCTTCAACATTCAGGCTGCACCCTCATGCCTACGACTGATATTCAGCACAACAGCACTCCCTCTCATGTGGCAATGCTTAAATATATGCTTAACTATAACACATACAATAAACAATATTTTAAAACAATATTAAAAAACATAAATCATTCATTTAAAAATCCAGTACTTGCTTTATGTCCCAGTTTATATGTTTTCTTTTTTCCTACTTATGGACATCATTACATTTTACTCAAAATAGTGCCACCAGAAGTCAGAAGTGAATATACTGTAATGCATGGATATATCGAAAAAGTTATTCTGCATGTTAAGTGTGTAAAAGCAACCCAAGCTTATTGCATCCACATAATAATACATGACAGCACATTTGTTATCATGTAGCACGCAGTACCCTTTGTGGTTTAGAGCTCAGCTGTGGACGTCGGGGGATGCCTCAGACAGAACATTAGTCCCTGGTTCCTCATTATGAGTTGCTGTGAACTGAGTCGAAGCCGTTCTGCACAATGCTTTATTTCAGCGCCACATGTTTATGTGCATTGGGCGTGCAGAGCCAGCTACAGGGGAATACTAATATTCGTGAATAAATAACTCTTCCGAATCAGTGGACTAGGATAAAATAAGTTTTGAGTGTGTACGTGGATGTGGTACCATGAAGTGCAGAATCCTGTTGCAGGCAGCATGCCACACACACCACTGAGATCACAGGGGGAAAAAATCAAGTCCCAGATACATTCTGTCGTTTTGAGATTCTCAATCGTTGCAGCAAATGTCATAGCATGACTTTTATACAGGCTCTAGTTTTGTAATCCCTTTTTTTTTTTTTTTTTTTTACTGAAACTTGTTGAACTGAAACAATACCATATATTTGTGAAAAATGAAATACACTATTGGGAAATATGTTCAGCCTAGTCTTTTTGCTGTTGGATGAAAAGCAAGTAAAAAAAAATCCATAATGCTGTGTACAGTGGTGGCATTTTAAAAGCAATTTTTAGTCAAAACAAAACTCAAAACCCACAAAAATATTCATAGCTGAAGTAAACGGTCTGATTCTTACTTTATGCTACCTAAAAAAATTTGACAATAGAAACATAAAATTGTCCACCTGTAGATAAATAATATCATGCAGAAGGGAGTGCTGTTATACTGAATAACAGGATGGCTGTGATGCGGATGTAGTCATGAGGGCGGGAACGGAGTACCTAAGATATCACAACCATGCTGATATTCAGTATAACAGCACGGTTCCACAAACATAATTTTTTATTAACAGATTATAATTTGGTTGTTTATTTAACACGTTATTTTGCTCCACTGACACACATCCTTCCCCGCCTGGCAGAACTAACTAACTGCAACTGGCAGA
The DNA here is from genome assembly GCA_030068275.1 of Clarias platycephalus. Lineage (NCBI taxonomy): Eukaryota > Metazoa > Chordata > Actinopteri > Siluriformes > Clariidae > Clarias > Clarias platycephalus. The sequence goes on from JAQQZT010000011.1 coordinate 5,610,289, forward strand.
CTGGTGTACGGCAGTTACAGTAAAAGTACAGTCCCTTAAAGTCCCCTACATACAGTATGAACATTTGAGTTACAAACTTTTAAAGACACAAACATGCGTTCGTGCATGTTCAATCGAAGAAGTTAGATCACATGTCATGTTCGTCAATTTGTACACGTACTGTACAATGTCATGTGCATGAAGCGTGCATCTCCAGATGTCCGGAAGCAAGCGTAAAAGCAGCAGTGATGAACAAACGGCAGGATTCTAAAGAAGACTGTACTGTAATATACTGCGTATAGCCAGTTGTGTTAGTCTAGTACAGTATCTAGACAATGTTTGTTGGACCTACGAACATATTGGACTTACGAACAAGCTCTCAGAGTACAACCTGTTCGTATGTTGGGGACTTACTGTAGTTTTTAAATGTAGCCACAGGGTGAGGAGAATCAATCATGGAGTTGGTGGACAGTCATGGAAATCTCTCAAGTTTCTCTTTATTTTTCTACTTATTACACTTTAGAATATCAGCTCCATTCACTTACGGGTTCCAGAGTAAAATCTCAAATAGCGTTAAAGCTAGTGCACTATGGTGTACAATCCCTTGTTCCACACATCAAGTAGTGTCCTAAATCAGGGATTAGAGAGGGATTTGGGATTCAGTCTTGTGTTAGAAGGTAGTTAGCTTTGTAGCTTGCGTTAGCTTGTATTAAAACACAGACGGTTCAGAGGCAATTCGGAACGACGTAGAAGCAAATAAAGCATCATGTTGTTTAAGATGACATAACATTAACTATATGTGTTTTCTTGCTGATATGTGACTGGTTTTGAATATGAGCATACAGACCTACTTTCACCCACGTTGCGATCGGCAGTTAGTGTAATTTACGATTATAAGAACACCTGTGACGCGGAGTGATACATATCAGTTCAACGTCCCACTGCTTTTACCATCTATTATCACAACTCCTCTCGTCCAATCAGGTTCCTCTGTCGAACTGCTGTATGATTAGCTTAAATCACTGATAGTGACAGAGCAGACAGATTATGCCACCTCTTCTACCTCCAGTAGCCAGTACGGCATGTACTGTGCTCTCTTGGTTTCCTGGCCTTGGACCGCATTGACATAGTCAGGATTTGAACTCGTGATCTTTTAATAATACATTTACCTGTTGCATCTGTGAACATGGGACGCCATGGGGCTAAAATTTTATCTTAAACATGAATTATTTCGATTATATATTTTTTATTTACCCAAAGCAAATCATTTTCTCTGTTTGCATCAATTTTTCATTTCTTTGCAGGTTATGAATTACATAAAATGTAATGCACCTATGTATAGCATTTATAGAATATACAGCAGTAATTCCCAAATGACTACATGAACAATACTTAGAAAATAACATTCTGTATTTGCATACATACATTATGTGCAAATATGCTTCATAGTCCACTGTACATGTAGGAGCTCTGCACGGTAAATAGCGCTTATGCTCTTGTTCTGCCACTTTGTTAGCAAACCTGTATATAATAATATACATATTGTGTATCACAAAAATCAAAAACAAGTATTATGATATGATATTTTTGTTCCTTCACCCACTTCTAGGCATAAATTGCCCAGAAATGTCCTGAGTGCATAAAGAATAAGACTCTGTGAGTGTTACGCTGTATCCACCCTCCTCTGCACTCGCTCACACTCTCCCTCTAACAGTCTGTGGGTGGATGGGCGGGTGCCTATTTCTGTCTGTACACATCTATCGCAAGCAGGCATAGATTTGACTATCAAAATCCTTTCAAGCTCAGTTTAATACCATGACTCCCTGAACAAACAAGTACATTAACCTACAGTTGATACTGACCTTCCCAAAGTATCACTCATATACAGCTGTGTGTGCTGTGTGTGCATGTTCTAGCATGCATGATCACCATATAGAAAAATAAGTACAAGCAGATGAACAGATTTATTAAATGTAAAGAGAGACATGGTGTGAAAAGTGGGTTTGAGGAAGACCAGAAACATGGGAGCACATTTAGTGAAAATGTCAGTAGGTTTTGTAACATTTTAGACTGTGTTTTTTAAATCAGAGTGACAAATCTGGTAATTCAGCATGATATGGCTCTCCAGCTTAAATCACAGCTGCTGGTTTTACTATTCGAGAGAGAAAGATCGGTCAACTCAACATCGGTGTGTAAAGTTGGAACAAGTTTATGTTCCCAACACCCAATCGATATGCACCCATTGTTCCCAATGAAAAATCACTGATCACTAATGGTTCCAATGACTCATCGCTGATCACCATTGTTCCCAATGACCAAACACTAATCACCATCATTAACAACAAATGATCACTGATCACCAGTGTTCCCTTTGAATGTTCACAACAGCCAATCACTACTCACCATTTTTTTCAACAACCAATCGCTGATAACCATTTATTCCAATGACTAATTACTAATCCCCAATGTTCCCAAATGGCCAACTACTGATCACAATTTTTCCCATTGATCAATCACTGATTGCTATTGTTCCTAATTACCAATCACTGTTATGTATCACCACAATCAAGGATTGGATTTAGGGAACAAGTAGTGATTAGTACTCTGTCATTGGGGAAAGTGATGATCAGTGATTGGTTTGTTGAGAATAATGGGCATCACAGTGATTTATTAATTAGGAACAATAGCAATCAGTGATTTACCAATTACCAATAGCAATCACTGTGATGGGCAGTATTCCCAACAACCAATCACGGATCATCACTTTCCCCAATGACGGAGTACTCATCACTACTTGTTCCCTAAATCCAATCCTTGATCACCAATTGTCCCAATAACCAATCACAGATGTTCCCAATGACCAATCACTAATCACTAATGTTCCCAATGACCAATCACTGATCACTAATGTTCCCAATGACCAATCACTGATCGACAAACTGACCAATCATTAATCAACACTATTCCTAATAACTGATCATTGATCACCAATGTTCCCAACAACCATCACATATAACAAATTTTCCTAACAATCACTGATCAAGGAATTGACCAATCATTAATCCCCACCACTCCTAACAAATAATCACTGATCTCCAATGTTCCCAATGACCAATCACTGATCACCATCATTCCCATAACCAATCACTTATACCTAATGTTCCCAACAACCAATCACTAATCACGAAACTGATCAATCATTAATCACAACCATTCCTAACAATTCACCATTTATGACCAATGTCCCCAACAACTGATCACCATTGATTGCACTGATCACTGATGTATTGGATGCACACTTCTGTCAAATTGCCATTAAATTCTCTGTTTTTGTAGTTTACTTTTTCAATAAGCCAAAATAAAATCTAAAGTTTATAACAGTTCCTGAACTAGAAGTGTATCAAATATGCAAAATTATGCAAATATGCAAACTCATACCCACGCTTCCTCATATCCTCCTTTATAAGCACATCCACTAACTCAGACACTGAGGGGAGTGCAAATGTCTTCGGCAATGCCTGCGGAAGATGTAGTCACTATATTAGAAATTGTCTGTAGCATCCAGGATAAACGTTTTGGAACAAACTTTTCCATACCTGGAAAATAGCTAGTCATGTATTTCTTCCAAGAAAAAATCTCTATAATCCTGAGAATTACTCCCCAAAATATGCATGAAATCTGTTTGATAATCTTGTTTTCTCCAAGGAATGATTACAAAATGAATCACACATGCAACGTTTACAGTTCTGATCACATCCCCAGTGCAATACAAGAAGGCAGAAACAGGCTAATCAAGGTATGCCAAGTCATTATCTGAAAACAAATCCGGGACACCAGTGTCTCATGCATGAAGGATGCATGAAGCAGTTCGTCCAGCAGCAGTTGGACTGGTTACTGTAACTTCATGCCTTCAAAGCAAGCAGTGACAAGCATGTTGGAATAATATCACACTCATGCCGTGAAACCCTCTTAGGAAGCTGTATTTTAATTCATAATTCAGACTCGGGAAAGGAAAGAGGGATGGATGTGAGTGATAGAGATGATAGAGATGATAAAGAGAGAGAAAGAGAGAGATTGTCCAACTGAGAGGTCTCCTGGTGTTGTTGTATGCAGAGTTCTCCATTCACTCCATTCACACAGCGCCATTCAGTCCAATCACATGCCTTTGTTCTTATAGAAAGCAGATCATAACACACACCATCGAATCAATGCAAGCCAAACTGATAGTAAATTCGAACTACCTCCTCATCAACGTGTTTCTTTTTTCTTTTTCTTTTTTTTTTTGATGAATCTAGTGCATAGCTTGCAGGAAGGGCTGGATGTTATGAGATTAAACTGGATATTGAATGTGTTTTGTAGAAGCAAGTGATTCCTGTTTTCTGTGCTTGATGTAGGACTAAAGGAAACTGACTAAATGTAAAAAACTGTCATGGGGGAAAAAACTATTTGATTAAAAGAAATTGCATTTCACTTCATGTTTAATTCATGTAGGGAATGTTAACTTCATCACTTAGTTATTAAAAATTAATATTCATATTATAAACAAATAAGAATATTAACATTTAGTTGTTCTGATATACAGTTTGTTTTTTTAATTACCTTAAGTAAAACAAATCAAAAAAGATTTTCTGCCTTAATGTAACACAGATCTATTTTTCCCCTAGAATGTTCTGCACACAAAAATCTTTCAAAATCAAATCTGAGTCATTTCATACTGTATGGGGCCTTAGATCAGATACACATCTAATACATGGACATACATTCACTCACTCACCCATCGTCTATAGCACTTTATCTGGTATTCAGGGTCGTGGGGGGCCTGGAGCCTATCACGGGAGGCTTAGGGCATGAGGCGGAGTACACCCTGGACAGGGTGCCAATCCATCACAGGGCACACACACTCATTCACACACTACAGGCAATTTGGAACGCCAATTAGACTAATCTGCAGCTCTTTGGAAGGAAACCGGAGTACCCGGAGGAAACCCACCAAGCACGGGGAGAACATGCAAACTCCATGCACACAGAGACAGAAATCGAGCCTGGCCGGGAATCGAACCCAGACCCTGGAGATGCATGGCGACAGTGCTAACTACTACACTACCATGCTGCCACGTGGCCATATAATATATGTTATATAAACATTTTCAGATTAGAATTTATTACGTGGGCTTTTCCCCAATATACTTTTGCATATTAGTCATTATCAATACAGCAAAACAACAACATCAGCAGCAACCACAGTGGATATATACTGTACACAGAAAAAGAGGGAAATATTAAGGTGATGTATTGAGGAAAAATAGGATGAACTAAACAAAACCAAGTAGAGTAGTGAAACAATTGGCCAACAAATGCATGCGGGGGAACTTCAGCGGACAGGTGCGATCTCACAGGGGACAGATATGGGTCGCCGATGTCATGACTGGTACCATTAAGACAGAAAGATCCGATCTGAGCAAAAGAAGAAGAAAAAAGAAACTTTTAATGTGACCTAGCTCATATCATTTGGCCGACCCACCATGCAGAATCAGATGGATGTGCCTTGGAGTAGGCTCCTTTCAGAGTGTTATAACGTTGAAAATGCAAAACAATAAGGACTTCTTTGTCAATAAACCTGAATGGTTGTTTTGCACGATTTCCTTCAAACGTCCCCCCCCCCCCCCCCCCCTCTAAAAATAGAGAATGGCTTCGCGCCTGCTTTGCTATTCATGCCTTCGTTCACATTCTTTTCCCATCTTTCCTTCTTATTGATTTCTGTCTTTCCCTGGTTTCTGTCTGTGCAGGCTGTGTGAAATTAAACAGCTCGCCAGCCCCGGACTCAGGGCCATAAACCACTGCAGGTGCCTGACGATAAGAAGGGATTGATGAAAAACAATGGCCCGGCAGGCTCGGCCTCTGAGAAATGAGACTGAAAATGGGGTGAGAGCTATGAGGGGGGGGGGCGCTTGGGGGCTGTGGGGAGGGGGGGGGGGGCTACTAGGAGGAGGGAGAGTAAGAAAAATGTCCTATACCTGGTTTTACCCAGGGCTGGTGAATTGCTAACACTTTATTTCAATAGTCCGTGGCAGACACTTTATAAACAGTCAAGACACCATTTACAGGCCATTCATCAAGCCATTACTCATCCAGTTAGTCCCTGTTAACTAATATTAAACAATAAGTCAAGAGTTCATGGTCAGTAGAGAATCTCTACACACTCGAAGAGACTACCAGCTTGCAGATTATGCGTGTTTTATATTTTGTATGATCTGATTCATATCCCTTGATGTGTAGTAGATCATCTACAGAATATTAATCTGTCAATTTGAGTTATTACAGATTCTGATCATGATTTCTTGTTGAAAGCCAGATAAATATTACACTGCCTAGAAAAAAAAAAAGTGTTTCAAAAGGGTCAAATTGGTGTCATGAATCAAGCAAAAAAAAAAAAAACAACAACTAGGGAAATTGCTAAAATTACCGAAATTGGTTTATGAACTGTCCAACACATTATTAAAATATGTACTGAGCTGTCAACTTCACAGAAGTAATGTGGTCGGAATAAAATAAATCATGCATGACTGTGTGTGGAGATGACCTACACTACTGAAAATGCTTAGTTACATAGAAATCATAGCCATGTTTGATAGTAACAGTTTCACACATGAAAGGTGATCAGACCTTTAGGACTAAACAGCTGTCTGACAACCATTTGTTAGTGAGACTAGTTAGTAAGCATTTAATTTAGAACAATGGAAACAGGGCATGTGGTCTGATGAGCCCAGATTGACCCAGTGCGCGTCAGGGGAAGCGCATGAAGAGATGCACCGGTCATGCATAGTGGCCACTGTACAAGCCTCTGGAGACAGTGTTATAACCTGGGGTCACTTCAGTTGCTCAGGTCTAGACTCAGCAGCCTCATGTGGCAATAAAATGAAGTCAGCTGATGACCTGAATGTGCTGAACGAAATTTTTCTTCCCTAATGGCGCGGGTGTATTCCAGGACTAAAATTGTGAAAGTGTGCTTCTGGGATCATGAGGAATCATTGTGCATCAAAAGTTACGGTAAAAGGTCACCAACTGAAATATTAGAGTGTGTGACTTTTTGACACACTGTTGCCTTTTTACATTTTTTATTTTTATTTTTTTACAATATTTACATAGTAAAGGTTCATAGAGCAACGTGGGTTTGCTAAAATTTTTTTTTTTTAAAGATGCTGAATACACCGTATAAGCGTACACCATGCACATTTCAACAGCGTTTTATATAAATAAATGATACACATCGGAGTCTTATTTTGATACAAGACATAACCTTATATTATCCGCTATAAAGGAACAACGGTTTCCTGTTTATTTACAAGGATAACGCACAATGGAACTGACAAATTGTGATGATTCCATTTTCGATGTAAATTATTCACGCTGTTGTACATTCCTAGTCACCCAACCACTGTACACCATTCATTTTCTCAATTGCCTTACCATTAGACATCTCAATTTGTTTCCTTATTACTGAGCAAAGGCATTTCTTTGGTGTTCTGCCAGCGTAACTACCCAGAAAACTCAGTTTTCTTATTAAATATGACAAAACTGGAAGAGCAGGGGGGAAAAAAATCTCTGTCCTTTTCTCACTTGATAATGAATTATTCGACTGTAAAGCAGCAGTTCATGGTAGCAGCATTAGGTGCAAGGCTCTAACACTGCCTTAGGAGGGCTATCATACCATGTTGGTGTGTGCGTGTGTGTGTATGTGGGTACTGTACTGTATGTGTGCATGCTCACACAGAGGAGCAAGGCATGGCATGTGTGGGAGCCGGAGTTTTCGGCATCACATAGGCAGTCTGCTAATCAGTTCTGTCACTCCGCGGGAAAGATTTGCTCCATTCAATCTCTTATTTCCATTTTAGGAGGGAAAAAATGTGTTTTGTCTTCATCTAGGTTGACAGAGAGAGGGTGTGCATGTTTGATAGGTTTCTTCTCTTGCCAATAAGACTTGTCAGCAGCCACAAGGGTATGAATGTGTGTTTTTCGCAGCAGTGTATATACCCTTTATCCACTGCCATGTTTGCAAATGAGTATCTGTGCAAGCAAATCTTCACTATATTCCCTAGATTAGGCTTAGCAAAACGTAATTCCTGCTCCAGCATGCTTATACTATATGCCTAGCCTAGTGTTCCTTAACCAAATATAGCTCTTCTGTGAGTTGAGCCTCATAGTCCTGCTCATCCAAACCAACCTACATGCAAAGCTTTCAGCCGCGAATTCAAGAAAAGGAAAGAGGAATGGAGTGACGATGCTCCAAGAAGGCTGAAATACTGGAGAAAAGGAGAGTGGCTCACTAGGTAATCCTTTCCCTATTAACCAGTTATATTCTTTATTTTGAGGGATTTCAAACATTCCTGAATTTGATCCCACACCGGTGCAATCTCAAGATAATACTAGTACTAGAGTTTCGTTTGAAATCTTTGGCATAAAAAAAAAAATTGATTGAAGATCTAAAATTATGCCTTGATTAGTGTTGAAGTGGAAAGTGGACAGCTTTGAGCTGTCACTACTGGAGGGCTCTTGAAAACCTCTCATACAATGGGTGGAGTGAACTCACTAAAATGGCAAAAATCCAACTCTCCAAAAACATCCCAACGACTCAGTACTATGCCCTAATAGATATTATACAACAGTTTGTTCCGACCGAGTAATCTGAGTAATTCTGAAGCACAGAAACTGCTTCTAAGTCGTTCCGAACCACCCATGTTGTTTGGTTACGGCTAACACAAGCTACTGTAGGTTCTAACACAAACCTGAATCCCAAATCCTTCTCTAAACTTTGATCAAAGGCAAACCTCTAGTTAACTTTTAAGCCAGCGATGGTGATCTTGGGAACACAGATTCCATGCTAGACACAAACGCACAGTGAACATCAAACACAACAGCACTGTATTGCGTTGTTAATGTTGCCTTCCGCGTTATCCCAATGTCTCAGCCAAAACATTAAGACACTAACATTGGTTAGCAGATATACAACAGTAATCTGGAGACAGGAGCATGGGCACCTAAGGCTCAACAATGCCTGCTTGGACCAAAAGCCAGGATGTCCACTGGCCTCAAAAGACCCCGCCGCCAACATCCTGGCCCCAGACATCACCATGGCTGATCAGTGTATAATTTATGTTTATTAATGATTCCTTAATTGATCATATATTTATGTTTCATAAATATAAAATTTGGACAGCATACTGCACATGCGTCAAACTCTGGGCGCGTCTTAAATCGACAGCTGGACAGAATTTTATAGAACTTTTGCAGTACTTCTGCCTGAAGTTTAACCTGCACCATAAGTGGAATCATACTGGTGAGTCAAAGTGATGTTATGAACAATTATGTTCCAGATGTAATAATCTACTTTAAAATAAGCTAATGGTAAGCTACAGTTGTGTTCAAAATTATTCAACCCCCACTGAAGTTGAGTCTTTTGGCCAGTTTGACATTGATGTTGATCAGTT
>JAQQZT010000011.1:5657897-5777286 GCA_030068275.1 Clarias platycephalus
CACACAGAGACGGGAATCGAACCCGGACCCTGGAGGTGCAAGGCGACAGTGCTAACCACTACACCACCGTGCCGCCCACCTTTTAAGTTGCATTAGTGAAATAAATGAACTTTTGCACAATATTCGAATTTTTCGAGTTTCACCTGTACATGCATTGTTCACGCACCTTTCTTAGGGAGACTCGCTGATGTGAAGAAATGGAGGAGAGTGAGGAGGAGAGTCCCGTTCCATAGTAACACTGGGTAATTCTCCTTCAAGGATTTTCTCTCTTTTTGTTTGTTGGCCTCTGGTTCATACTGTATTAGGTCTATTCAGAGAGATGTGTTTTTTCCTGCACTGCACAATCGTCCTAAAGTAAGATACCATGTTATTCTTTATAAGGTGTAGCCCTCTCTTTGCCACAGTTTTGTTCGGGTGATGATGTCACCCGACGTTCTTTTATCATGTGCGTGATGGACGGCCGTGGACTGAGCATGAGCAAAACTGATGCTTTCGACACACTCGTGCATTTGTTCAGTTGATAATAGAAGCTTATTTCTACTTTTCTTACTTTTTTTTGGCGAGTTTTTGGTGGTGAACCGATTTGTTCCTACTGGGTTCCACTGTACAGCCAATCTAGGACCACAAAGGTGACCCAAAATTTCAGATTTTCAGTTTCCAAATCACATCTGTTTCACATTAGTGTAAACGAGTGGATTTGAGTCACTTCAGGTTGATAATGTGAATATGGTATCCAGCAGAGTTACTGCTTCAGCCAGATTTTGAGCTTTTTCTGCTTGGCTCCCTATTAATTGTTCGTAGTGTGAAGAATAGCATTATAATTTAGTTCCAACCCTGCCAATCAGAGGAGCACTAGCCAATCATGGGAGGTCATGCAGAAGAGCTCAATTAATGCTTTCCTCGGAGTGTGTTCAGCGGTGCAGCCTTGAGAAGTAGCATGAGCAGCGATTCAAAAACTGGCAGAGGAAGCGCATTGCCTAGAGGGTAGATGTCACTCAATAGGTGAGAACTGGGTAGTGAGAAGGGGAAATTTGGTAGATAACGCACTAAGTAAAGAAACTAAAGATTACTTGTAAAACAAAGTTATCAGAGAGTAACACCATTCCGCCCACCACGGATGCACAGCAGTTTTGCTCTCTCAGGCACCCACCCATGGATAGTCATGGCACAATCAGAAACTGAACTTCCAATCTCCCAGCGGTAGTGCAGATTTTGTTGTTGTGCCACTTTGAAGCCCACTAAAATGTGATTAATTGCATCTCCTGTACTCTATTCAATCCAGTGCTCTATCTGCATCAGTGACATCGTTTGAATCTGCATTTTTTTACGTTGTGCAATTACAAATGCGCAGCCATGCTTAGCTAAGCAAGAAGCCATTCGATGGTGGAGATTTTCATTGGCCCGAGGCTACACGCTTTCTCAGCTACTGGATCTTCATTAAGGTGATAAAGCATAAAACGATAACACTCATCTGTTGTGAATAGAGTGATGTCATTTTTAAAACTGAAAGGTTCATTAATTCATGCATTCATGAATTAATGCATTCAATCATGCTATAGCTTGGTCATCGTCATGGTAACGCCAAAGTCTCTCGCAGGAAGACTGGACGCCAACGTGGGAATAAACTCAGGGTGGGGGTGTAGATGAACACGCCGTAATCTGAGAAATACTGTGACTAAACTAGGTGCCATACAGTATGACCTGCTGCGGAAATCTGTGAAATGCATTGAGACATAAATAAAGTGGATCTCTCGGTCATTAACGATCATTTATTACTGATAAACAAAGTTTGTATGGTTTAGAAGTTTACAGAATGGAGAAGCAATATTTTGGGCGACTCTGGCACTAAGATTGCCCAGCTAAGTGTGAAAACACTCCCAGAGCTGTATCCCACATCCGTGTGCTATTGACGGAGAGAGGGCCAACACAAAGACCACGTAGCACTTCTTTCCTAATTTACATTCAGGAGGAGTAAGAGAGAGGAGCAAAGCCAGACAAATGCTGCACATATCGCATCTGTTAACCTCAAGGAAGAGAGAAGGAGGGAGAGAGAGAGAGAATGATATATAAAGATAAGAAGCCAGTGGTGAAAGGCATTGCCTCTTCCTTAAGTATGCCTTGTACAATTAGGACTTCTCATTCCGTCTTGCACTCAAGGTGACGTGATGAGATCAACGTCCTGACACGTTCCGAGCTGACCAAGTGCTTAACAAACACAGATCTACGTGAATGTATTAACTGATCAGCCCTGGTGACTAGATCATTATGCAGATTGGCTATGCTCCCAGTCTGTAGTGGCACCACAACCATTACGCTTACACTAAAACCACAATACAGTTTGTACAACAAATTTGAACAATCACACAAGCGGGCGTGTGAGAAAAAAAAAAAAAAATCGCCTTGTCTTTTTCCAGTTCTCAAATGCCAAATCAAAAGCAATCTGAGATGCTTTTTGGCACACCACAGTGGTAATGCGTGGTTATGCGAGTTTCCATCGACCTCCTGTCAACTCGAACCATTCTCATCACCTTGCTCATTCCCAGAGAACCACTGCTCCAACTCTATGTTGATTGTAAAATCTAGAGTCTGTTGTGTTTGAAAATCCCCAGACCAGCAGAAGCCTCTATATCTCAGATATACATTACAGCAGAGAGAAATTCTGTTCTTCTTTTTCCTCTTCAGCTTGTAATGAAGGCTGTTGTCAGAGCACAGGGTCAGCCATGGTGCAGCATCCCTGGAGCATCGAGGGTTGAGACTCTTGCTCGGACAGCTTGCCTTCTGATCCTTAACCACTGAGACACCATACCAACAAACAGGCCATGACCAGTGTCAAATAAGATCAAATATTTTCCCATTATGAAGTGTGGTGCGAACATTAACTCAAGCTTTTGTCTGAGGGAACATAATCCTTGATTGCTCCATGGTTATGTTGGTCTTGTGGGTGTATAATATGCACTATACATAAAAACATACACAAAGCTAATCCACCTATCAGCATGTTTGTGGACAAACCCAAAGGACCTCTATGTAGACAGGGCGGGAAACTACAATTTCAACAATTCCAAGAGGAAATCCAGTTAGACATGGGTAGAATAGGTGACATACCTCCATACATACATCTCCCACAATACACATCACTTTTACACAATACACCTTTACTCCACTACATCCTACAACAAATATCTGTACTCCAACTTTTTGCATGGCATTGTGTTACAAACTCACCAAGGTGTGTGCTATTTGAAGCACCTGGGAATTTCGCCACCTGCTGATCATTGTGTGCAAGTGCGTGAGTTTGAGACGCGTAAGAAAGCAACCAGGAGCGGTTGCAGACAGCAGCGAAAATAACACGTTCACAATCACAAAGCAGAGAGAGAAACAGGGAGAGAGAGTGAGTGAACGTGAATATTTTGTACTTTTACTCAAGTACACATGTAAATAGAGAACTTCTACATTTACTTCAGTAATATTAGACCTAGGGAATCTCCACGTTTACTCAAGCACAGGATTTGTGTACTTTGCCCACTTTTGAAACTAACAGTGTGTCATGCTGTGATCGATCCACACTTTGATATGTTTGCGAACCTTTTGAAAACTCTCTGTTTGCACCAATGTACTTCAGCGATGTTGGATGTTAAATATTAAGACATGCCTGATCAGCTCATAAGTAGAACCCAAGTGGTAATTTTTTTTTTTATTATTATTCAAAATTTCATTAAAGATAGATATAGACATGTTCAATATTCTACACTAGTTTCCATGGAACTTCCACCTAACTCATGTTGATTCATAACCTTGAATAGCAACCAGAAGCCCAGAAGAATTTATGCATGCGGTGTATAAACCCATGACCACCCCCTGCTTTTGAGGTGCTTATATTTTGGATCACCAAATGTCCTCCCTGCAAATACTGCTGCTTTTTACACATTCAGAATTTTCAATTTAGCACCTTATGTGAGGAGCAGATTTGGTCTTATTATTACCAGATGCCAAGCTGTTTCTCAGCACAGCAAATATTGTTTATGCCACTGCCCTTCTAGCCTAGAGGAATGCTCCTAGGCATAAGCAGGCTGTGTTTATGATGGTTTAAAACCGGAGAACAAAGTGAGTCACTTGTCGAGGATAAAAGGGTCAAGCTGTTTTCTGCCCCTCTGTGCGTCGGCTGAGGAGCACCCGACTCTGACAGATAGTATGCAATAACTGTGCTGTGTTAAGATGAAAGACCAGCGATTGTTTGATCCTGTAGGTCCTTAAAACAATAAGCAACTCATTTTATTATTAATGCAGGTTTCTAAGTGGCCCAGTGTGGCATTTATTAATACGAGACGCGTTCAAATCATACCAGGAGTTTTGATTGTGCAGAATAAAAGAACACACAGTTATGAAAGTAAAAATCTCTTTATACAATCCCCTACTACACGAATGCACTTATCCCAGCTTTTAACTTGTGCTTGGATAGCGTCAAGATAGAAAACACAATACAGATTCAAGCACCAATCAACTGGAAATGAGTGGAAATTGGATGAAGACAGTGGAATTTTCACTAGGTCCATGCTCTACTTCATATACAATGCTACCAGTAGGCAGCATGCAGATATTAAACCATGGAAACAAGCGAGCTAATCCAATTCAGTGTTGCTGGACTGTATTGTAATATAGAGCTATGCTACACTGCACTGGTTTTTAAAGTGCACACAAATGCACTAGGTTTAAAAAACTGCAAAATGTAGGGATATGTCATATGATTGTTCGGCTTTTGTTCTTAGTGCCAAATTTGAAAGAGAAATAAAAAAAAAGAATCATATTTTTTTATTTAAAAACAGCAATTATCCAGAGCACCACTTGAACGACAGCACTATTTTGGTCTAGACTGATTTTAATTGCAGTCAGTGGCTCAGTTGACTAGACTTTATGAGGCTAGAATGTCAAATGGGCAGATAGGTCTTTAAACAAAGCTCAGAAGTGAAATATGGCGGTTTGGGTGTCAAGCTATAGACGAAAAAATGCTGACAGAGCTGATGTAAGCTAATGCAGTAAGTGGTGCGTCCTAAGATGAACACACTCTATTAGACAAAAGAGATGGAAAAAATGCAGCAGATATGCTGTATCCACCAACAGCCATAACATTAAAACCATTAACATTGTGCCTTGTGCCACTGTTGCGGCTCTGGCCCCTTGGAGCGTGACTCCACAGGGTCTCAGGGGGTGTGCTGTGGTGTCTGGCACCGGGAGATTGGAAGTGGATGCGTACTGTGGATTGCTGGTGGGCCTCTCTGGATCAGACTTGTTTGTCTAGTGCATCCCATGGGTACTTGATCACATTGGGATCTGGCACTCATGGGGCCTACTCGGCCCTAAGCGTGGCAGGCTGTGGTGGGCTGGGTGTTCTGGTGCCTTTATATCATGGCTGGCATTGACTTTTTGGTTAACTAAACCAGACAAACTGGCTTTTGGTCCCTGTGGTTATGGGCGAGCCTTGGTGCCCATGATCCTGTCACCATAATCAATATACAGTAAATGGGTTAAAGTTTTGTGGTTTTAATGTTATAGCTGATCGGTGTACATATGCACTCACATACACCACAACAGATTAATTACTTTAAGAACATTAAGACCTTATTTCTTCCCAGATATTTTCCACAATTCGGCCTTGCCAATACCCACCAACTAATTATAGTAAGTCTCCAACATATGAACATTCAAGTTACAAACTTTCAGAGATACAAACAAAGTGCAAGCACACATGTTTACTCACAGAAGTTGGATCACATGTCAGGCTTACAGTGTTCGTGCAGCGTGCATCACAGAATGTCTCGAAGCCAGCGTTAAAGCAGCGGCGATGAAGCTGGTACTGCTAAGAAGCACCAGGAAGTAACGATGGAGAAAAAAGTGAAAATAAATAAGAGAATGGAGCAAGGTGAAAAGATTCCTCCATTGCTCGTTATTTTAACAAGAATCAGTCAACTATCGGCACGATTCTAAAGAACAAGGACAGCATCATGGAACATGTTAGTTTTATACTGTGTATAGCCAATTATGTTAGTATCCTAGTGCCTATACAATGATTGTGGGACTTACGAACAAATTGGACTTATGAACAAGATCTCGGAACTTGTTCGTAGTTTGGGGAAGGGACATACTGTACTTATTACATGACCAATGAGGCAAACAAATTCTTCCTCCAAAGGCACGTGAAGCCAAATTATTCATCCTTTGGAATTGCTGCTCATGCAGTGTCACAATGCAGCGTAAAAAACACACGAAGGAAAGCTTTCTTTTGCATGCATAAGCTCAGAAATACCCGAAATTGTCTGGTGTCAATGTGATTGATAGCAGAAGAGAGAGTACGCCATAAGTCCCACCCAGAAAGCATGGCCAATATTGCTTTTGATCTCGCAATTTCATGATGATAGGGCCAGTGTTTGTAAATGCTCCTTTTGAACGTACCATAAGACACTACAATATCAACAATATCCAGCTTCCCGAACACACTGGCTCATCCCTTAATATCTCGAGAACTCCTTTATGTTATACTGTGAAAGGTGAAGGACACAGACTGAACGGCCTTACCCTGTGCATGATAAAAATCTGAAATACTTCCCGCTGGTAGTAAATCCACACACACATCAGATCCCCTAGGCTTAACATCTCAAGCACAACGGTTCCTTTTTTTCCAGTGTAAAAATGTCTAGGTACCATACTAGAATCTATCCCTTTTTTCTTTCTGAGCTCCACATTAGCTCTGTTATCCATGCCGCCTACTTGCACAGTATTTTCAGACACTGACCCTCTCTCTGTCCTGGTGTAGTAGTGTTCATGCATCATTCCAAGATTTATCTATCTTGCAAACATCCCAACCCGGTCGTCTCAATTCACTTGCCATCAAATCTATGCATAATTGCTTTACAAGATTCTCTCCCTCACCTTGAATGCAGTGTGTACAAAACATATTTACAGTGTGTCGTTGCAAATAGAAAATAGAACGGAGCTTTCTCAAGTAATGCACTGTGCAAAATAATTTCGATCCATACATTAAAGAGGCGGTTGAAAGAACTGAGACGGCACTCCATGAAAGCAGCGTTGTTGGAAATGAACCGCTTCTTGAATTCTGCCCACAGCAAAACTGTCATTATTTTCCGTCTGCTAAAAAACTGTAAGATTAGCTCAAGCTGTGAGTAATGGTTCTGAACATTAAGGATGACATGAAGCCTGCAAAGCTATGAGTTCGAACATCAGGGGATCACCTTTACAAGAACAACTTGTAAAACGTATAACTCGGATAACAGAACAATAAAATAAGAATACTGGGACCACTGTTTTTTTTTTTTTCATTGATCTGTATGAATTATCCGTCTTCTTTAGAGTCACTTTAAACATGTCAGAGGCATGGTGGGAGCTGTTTCTCTTTCCTCACCTGCTAAACTGGTAATGTCTTAATGAACGATCACCGTTTGACCAATTTACAGTAACTTATATCAGAATAAAATCGCACAAATCATTCCATAGCTGAGAACGGAAGACTGAATATTTGATTTAATAAAGTGCATCTTTACATTCATGACCACATGACTACATGATTCTTGTCTCTAAGATCATTCAGTTTTCTGTGAATCTTTATAAAGATTCCTACAACATGGCTGCCGCAGATTGTTCTCATCAGAGCATTAACACATACCTGTACTTTAACTTTAGTTAACGTTTATATAAAACGTTTTGATGCAACGTTTGCAAGGATGAAATTTTGCATTTCAGCTCATAAAGTTTTGTATCCGATTGGTTAGAAATTGTTCATTCATTTTCTATACCATCAGCACTGACGATAATATCGGCTGTACAGTATTTTAGCTCACAGTTTTCTATTAATATACTCGTTATAATATCCTGTTTCTATAGTAACAGCTAATTCGCAGGGACTTGTACGGAGGATGCTCCACATCATCTAAGGCTAATAATAAACAGACTTTTCAAATTGTGGTGTCGTTTATAATAGTTGATACGGTTAAGCTTTCTGTAATAAGGTTTATTATAAGATGTCTTGGGGTGTCAAGTTCGAAAATGTTTGCATTTCGGATTTCAAGACGTGACAAGATTCGTTTTTTTTATTCTTATGAATTAATATTCAATATTAAGAATGAGGAAAGAATGAGTAGCTGGTGCTGGAAAGATTGTCTCTAGCTGCTATAAGGTAAGAGACTACAAGAATTAATTTGCTTCAATATCACAGTTAATGTAACCATAAATGATTGAAAATCTTGACGTTTCATTTATTAATAAAACTGAAACAAGTACGACATTTCCGAATGTCATGGTGTAAAAAGAATGGCTGTATTAAAAAATACAGTTATTGGAATAGGATCCACTTCTCTGCTTCACATCACACTATTCTAACATTGATTATTTTCCTATCACATCACACAGCATTGTGTTCAGCCTAACCTTCAAAGAACTTCTGGAATGCATGCCCGATTGTGCGGATGATGTTCACCGAGGATGCTCGCAAACGTCTTTCCCCCCTGTACCCTAACCATGCACCGCTGGTATTCGGTGAAACATAAACCATGCGCAGAAGCACTGTCAGTAGATATCTAACAGTGTGCTGGTGTATCTTTATCATCTAAATGCGTTCATGTGAAACAGGTGGGCTGTTTCTATAGTGGGAGTACAGGAGCGTTTCCATGAGAACCGTGCCTGTGTGTGCCTAAGTGAACACAGCCACTTTGGAAATGCCACAGGCTTCATAAGTAGGGAATGCATACAGAAGCTGCATAGATGGTATTAAAAAAGATAACAAACAAACAAAGCCTTTTAGATAGTTATATGTAAAACATGCATTAAAGATACTTTAATTATTTTTGCAACCAAGTGATGCGTGTGCAACAGCGTGCAATGTTAGTAAAAACTCCATGATGATGATGATGATGTTACCTGGAGAGATGGGATGTTTCTTAATATCAGAGGGTCATCTCATGTACTGTAGATTGGAGGAAAGATCCTGTAAACACACAAAAAAAATGCATTATACATTTATTAGAGAAAAAAAGAGGTGTTGATACAGTATGTTAAATGTAATACACAACACACAAACACACAAATACACACATATATAGCTGTAAGCTCGGGAAGCATGCACATCTCTAAAGTTCAAGCATGTCAGCTTTGTGGGTGACACGTGAACGCGTAAATGCGCATCCTTTGCACCAAAGCGTTGCGTTCAATACGATCTCGCAGCCAGAACAATAACACGCGCATGTGATGGCAGGTTTACTCACGGGTTCGGGATGATGCAGCTCGCGCCCAGTGGCTCGCGAAGCGCACAGTGATGTGGATCCTCCGCGTGCAGTCAGTCAGGACGCAGAAACGCAAATCGCGGCTGCGCAGCGTCTCCGGAGCCAGGCTTTTTCCCGCGTTAACGGAGCTTACAGTAAAGTCATGCACATCTCCAAAATGTAGCTGGAGGACTCGGGGGGGGGGGAGGGAAGGTAGAGATGGAGTGCCTCAGCTAAGACATGGAGGTGACTGGAACAAAAATAAATCTTCAACACCACTAGAGAGCCTGCCCACGCTAAACCTGCCTCTCTCTCTCTCTCTCTCTGTCTCTCTCTCTCTTTTGAATCAATTCTCTGAGATTTTGCTCACTGAAGTTGCTGTTGGATGTTTGGAGACACCAAGCGAGTCAGACATCCCCAAAACATCTCAGCAGGGGGGAAAGATTCAATAGCAGTTCTATAGCAATAACAACAAAGAATGCGCTCGAGAAAGAGAGAGAGAGAGAGGTGTGCGTGTGTGTGTGTGTGTGACGCGCCAGGCAGTCGGTCGGAGGACGCGCTCTGAATGCTAAAGGCGCGCTCCGGTGAGCATCACCCGCCGATGCGCGCACTTTCCATTAACATGACGGACTCTGGAAAGATAACTGGAAAGCCAGGGATTTAAAATGGCAGCTCTGGGGTTTTTTTCTTCTTCTCCCCCTCACTCCTCGCTGTAGTGTGGAAAGGGAAGAGAGCGGAGAAGCACAGGAACGCCGTTAGTCAGCAATGAGACTGCAGAGACAGGGGAAGGGAGGGGACACAATCCGGCATCGCGCCCGTGACCCTCACTAACAACCACAGCACATCGGCATCATTACATTACATTTACGGCATTCGGTAAACATCCTTATCCAGAGCGACTTACATTTTAATTTCAGTATACATCTGAGTAGTAAAGGGTTAAGGGCCTTGCTCAAGGGCGCAACAGGGGCAACTTAGTGGTGGTGGGATTTAAACCTGGGACCTTACAATGCGTCCAATACCTTACGTTTACATTTAGGCATTTGGCAGATGCCCTTATATAGAGCGACTTACATTTTTATCAGATTTTACATCTGAGCAGTTAAGGGATAAGGGCCTTGCTCAAGGGTCCAATAGAAGCAACTTGATGGTGTTGGGATTTAAGCCTGGGACCTTCCAATACCTTACGTTTACATTTAGGCATTTGGCAGACGTCTTTATATAGAGCGACTTGCGTTTTGATCTCATTATACATATCCCAATAGGGGCAATTCGATGTTGGTGGGGTTCGAACCTGGGACCTTCCAATGCCTCACGTTTACAAATTCTTGGTCATTTATATCTCATTTTACATCTGAGCAGTAAAGAGTTAAGGGCCTTGCTCAAGGGTCCAACAGAAGCAACTTGATGGTGTTGGGGCTCGAACCTGGGACATTCCAATACCTTACATTTACATTTAGGCAGGGTACACCCTGGACAGGGTGTCAATCCATCGAAGAGCACACACATACACACCCTCACACATTCATTCACACACTGCAGGCATAGTTTTTGGGAAGCACGGGGAGAACATGCAAACGATAGACCCTTTCAAGATTATGATTACAAATCATCCATAAGATGTTGGATAAAATGCACACTATCTATCTATCTATCTATCTATCTATCTATCTATCTATCTATCTATCTATCTATCTATCTATCTACTGTATCTATCTAGGTACCCAGATAGATAGGTACCCAGGTTTTTTTAGTACAAACTTTGTTATATATTTTTTTTTCTTGTCACATACATGACCATACACAGAATGCCATTAATCTATCTATCCATCTAGGAACCTCTGTATTCCAACTAGGGGCCATATAGGAATGTGTAGTTTTACAACATTCTGTTGTGGGGTTATTATTGTAAATATATGTCACGGTTTCCCCTGTTGGTGGGCTTGAATGGGATACACCAAAATTGCTGTTAAGGTAAGTAAGGCTGTCGACTATCACTTTGCCAAATTTCCTAAAAAAGCGTACATAGTTCTCAGGGCTGCCACTGAGTCCCTTGTGGAAGTATAAGAATAAACTGAGGAAAACAAGCAATCCCAATAGTGTGCCTACGCATATTTTGTGCTTTGCTTCTTAAAAATGTCTAATAATTTGTTTTGTGATGATATACATGGTTATACAATCAATTATTTATTATTACATCTTCATTATCCTTATTATCCACATTATCCTGGTCAGCGTCATGGTTGTTCCAGAGCCTATCACAGGGCATGAGACAGGAGTGAGACAGGAATATGCTGGATACTGTAAGATACCAGGCCATTGCTGCGCACCATGCACACACAACACAAACACACACACACACAAACACACATACACACACATTCATATTTAAGAGTAATTTAGTAATTTAAAATAAGCACAGGATGAAACCGAGGATCCAGGATCTATGAGGCAGCAATGCCACTACTGCACCACTGTGCCCTCAGTTTGTCCCTTGTGTCAACCCAAATTAATGACCCTGTGTGTGTGTTTGTGGCCAGTCCATTAAAACACAGTCTTATTAAGGGGTGGAGAAAGTACTGAGTATTCCTATCTAAGTAGAAGCACAGATTATATGTCAAAATACACTTTTTAGATATATTCAGTAAAAACAGAAAGAAAACAAGAACTACTTTACAAGTTCTAAGTGATACTGCACAATTAAAATGTAAAAAGTCAATGTGTTTAACTGATTAAATAAATTTCATTTCATGATTTCATGAAAAAGTTATTTTAATTTAATTCTATCCCTGTAAGTTGTAGAGTCATATGTCTGACTTATACTATGTAGTTTGCTGAAGAATTAATCAGTAATAATGTATCACATAACCAATTTGTTTTAACGGCTGGAATCGATGCTAGTCTATCATGACATTAGGAAAAAAAACCACAGTTAGTTAAATATCACCTGTTAGTGTTAATGAATTGGTGAGAATGCCATCATCACCTCTTTATTGATTGGCTGCAATGATGTATGACATCATGCCAACAGTCATTGCTCTAAGGGGAAGATACCAATCAGCCCACAAAAAGAAAGGGGTGCAAACCTGAGTACCTGGTGCAAACCATGCACACTGAGTGAAGGAGAGAATTGGACCCGCAACACTAAACACTAAGCCACCATTCTGCCTACATCAGCATGTCTTCCCCAATTACATGAAGTTCATTCTTGCTTGGAAGGTAAAGCAGATGTCTTTTTTCTCCCAGGATTTTAAAACATTCTACCGAGGTAAGGCTCAAGTACTCATCCTCAAGCTCAACACCAAAGTCTGGTGGCTTAACCATATACAAATGTACATGGAAATCTATAGTGCTAAGTGCGCTGTATAGCATGATAAAGTCACTGCTGATGGCAAAATGGCATTGTTCAATATGTTGTTTTCACATGATTGAACTTTATTGGATGCTAAAGTAAAATGAAATACTGTAAACTGAGTTCCTTTTAAATCTTGTTGTCAAGTTCCACAACTTTAAGATTTGTAAATTTGATGGTACTGGAATACAAAAGTAAAGATGAAGTATATTTTCTTTATTGGAAAGTTAATTAATTAATAACTCCGCAAAGAACCAAATAATTAATCTGTTCTAATAAGTATAAATATACCAAAAATAATATTTAAGTATAGTACCCAATGTATGTAAGGTTTATTTATAATATAGTTTATTATTAGCTATCAGCTATTTATTTTGCTTTATTCTACCCTCATCTTTTATGTCCAACACCAGACAGTCATGCATCAGTGGTTTAGGTTCTGGACTGTTGATCAGAAGTCGGAGAGCTTAAGTAATAGCAACACCAAGGTGCCACCCCTTTAGAAATGCCCTTAATCCTCAATTCCCCAGGGATGCCAAACCACGCATGACACTGTATCCCATTTTCCTTTCGTTTTAACAGATATTCTGCCCTCTGACTGCGGAAGCCAAACAAGCCTTAAGGCCGATGATGACATTATAAAATTGTCTTGCAACAAGGTAAAGAGTAAAGCTTAAGTACATGCTTAGCATTTTATTTATTTCTATGGCATACAGACAAACCCTGTAACCTCACTGATTTGAGGTTCATCAGCATGTATTTTGCCAAGCACTCTGGATCCATGCTGGGTTGTTTTTCTTCAGACGTCTGTTTTATTGCTATCTGAACTTTCTTCGTAATAATTTTCATGGATGTTGCTTTCCAAGAAAATCTATTTATTCGATTCCGTATGGTTCAATAAAATATGCATTTGTACGAAAAAGGATGCAATCCGTATTCTGCCATAATACTGAACTAAAACACATACAAAGAGCTTAGTTAGACTATATAGACAGACTAGGGGGTGTTCAAATCAAACCGGGTCTTTTGTTTGTGCAGAATAACAGAACACAGTTATGAGAGTTAAAACTTCCTTTATAATCCCCTGCTACACTAATGCACTTAACCCAATACCATCAAGGTAGAAAGTTTTCTCAGTATGCCAGGACCATGACAGGACTGCCTGCTTCACATCTGAAACTCTGGCCTCTCAGGAACTCCCTTTCTCAGAGGTTCAAACATGCTGAAATTGCTTGCAGAGGTGTCAGGACTGTACAGGGGAATGTGACAATAACATTCCAAATGAATTTCTGTGAATGACTGCGTGTACAGCATCTTCTCTATAAGATTTATGCCTTTATTCACAATAATTTTTTATAACAAGCTATCCCAGTTTAGCTTGAATACCCATTGTAATACTCTTAATACTTAAGCACTTACCTAGCTGTTTAATAATTGGTCCTACAGTGTTAGCCATTTTAATGCCTTAAAGGGTTCCTAAGTGGAGCAACATAGGAACATTCACCATATTATCAGGAAATTATGATTTCGAAGCCGAACAGGGACGCAGTCATGCATGACTGGGAGACAAAGAAGCAAATTTGACCGTCTTGTGGGAGACATTGTGTATTATCTGGCAACACTAACTAATCATGGGCAATTGTCAGCACATGTATGCAGAATAGGGCAGAAAGCATGCTCCTCTGAGTGTGTTACACCGAGCTCTGAAGAGGCATGAGCAGCATTTTCAGAAGATGCAGGTGGATCAGTTCATGTGTCTCAGAGGAAGCACATGTTAGCTTTCATGCTCCCTAGTTGAAAGCGTTTCATGGTTGGGGAAATCTGGAAATCTTAGGTATGTTTAATATAGAGTTATCAACATAACTTTTAACATTGCAAGTGTGAATGCAAGCATGCATCCTGGTGCCGTAGTTTTTAAAGACTGAAAATGTTAATGAAGTAAAATTTGAATATCACCCGTTTCAATACAACAATCATCATGAATCCGTAACAAGAAGGTGGCCACCTGGCAGACCCAGAACAAGTAGGTGAAGCTGAGAGTGTACAAAAGTACAGAAATACAAAACAAAAGAAAAAATTCTAATATTTTTTTACATCGTGAAAAGGACACAAGTGCATGTTCTACTGGTTCAAGACCTGCAGTGAACCATGGAGGTTCCACAGTAGAAGATTTGTAGATTTCATTAAACTGTGTTCAGATGTCTAGTAACACTTCACAGGGGGTTCTTGAAATAATACAGTGCATCTTATACGTATATTGTGGAGGAAGTGCCTATATTTGTACTTATTCTATCATTTATTTAGCTGGCAGTGTTTGTTTTTTTTTTTCTTTTCCCATGAAAAATAAGTTAAAATAACAGAATTTTTCAGTTACACCAAATGTAATCAGCCAAGTCGGTTATGTAACTAGGATCTTATGAGGGCCAGAAATACAGAAATGTATTCGAGTGTATTGTATGTGATGTGCCTTGGGCTTGGAAAAATCATCCAAGCTAGTTTTCATATCCAAACAAATGAATAGCCAACCCAAGTCCTCACTGTTTAAGCTCTTCAGGTGGGTCTTTTTTTTTTATTTTTTTTTTACATCAATTACAGAATGTTAACAGCATGTCACTTACCTGTTGGGATTGCGAATAATCCTCTGTGAACATCTGACATTTTGCTTTTAAAATAACTAGAACGCATACACACAGGTAACAGATTGTCTATGTGGGTTTTCCTGCTGACCCATGTTTGTATTTATCAGAAGCTAATAACTAGAGACCTTCTCCTCAGCCACTCCTGTGTTGGTTAAGGCCTAGAGCTTGACAAATTCTCAATAAGAATAAAAAAGGAAAATAAAATAAAAACTCCTGCTGATGGCAATAGTCAGAAACCTTGAGAAGAACCAGGTTCGACAGGGAACCCCAATCCTTATATGGGTTATATCAGGTAGATACAGCCGGGATTGATTTGCAGTCATACCGTGTGCTATGAGGCTGAAAGTTCAGTACAAATGCAAAGGTTGGAGACACTGTTGGAGACTCGGGTACGAGACAAACTGTTTGATGGAATTTCAGTCCTAAACTATAAAGGGACTGCAGTCACCAGCCATCAGAGAAAACCTGCCTGCATATGTCTGATACACAACAAATTACCATAACTATTTCATACATTAATAATAAGGTCAATCTTTATCTTACAAAGAATTATCGACCACATTTTCTTAAAGCCAAATTTGAAAGATTACTCTTATTGTATACTTTATTTCACATCCTTGCTGCATGTACTGTAGGTGGTACATGCGCACTACAGTATGTCAAGAACTGTGTACGTGATTGCTAATATCGAGTTTGTTTCGATCCCTCTGCTGAAGCGTTCCTTGCGGTCTCATCAATAAATCTGCATGTGTGAGAAAGCGACATGACACATCCTATTCATCATGGAAATGTGTCGCCTGTTATAGACTAAATGTAGAAATGACGTTAACGACAACACCGGTATTTCAAAAATGGAAAACTAATATGCACATTCACACATAACTGACATAACACCATGCCTTTAAAACATTCACCAGATTTTGGTGAAAACTGAAAGTAATTAATACAAAAACTGTGATTTTCCCCCCACCCTGGGGATATAGTGTATCTGTCATTTCTGTGGCAGTTACTGAAGGGGCTGGGAATCCAACTCGGACCCTGGAGATGTTCTGCAATGTGTGTGTGTGTGTGAGGTGAGAGAGGACTTTTTCCACACTCACACTGAACATTTGTCTTAGTTGCAATCCTTCTCATCTCATCTCATCGTCTATACTGCTTTATTCTTTATACAGGGTGTGGGGGTCTGGAGCCTATCCCAGGAGACTTAGTGCACAGGGTGCCAATCCATCGCACGGCGCACACACACACACACACACACACACTCATTCACACACTGGACAATTTGGGAGCGCTAGTTAGCCTAATCTGCATGTCTTTGGACTGTGGAAGGAAACCGGAGCACCTGGAGGAAACCCACGTGGAGAACATGCAAACTCCAAGCACACAGAGGTGGGAATGGAACCTGGCCGGGAATCGAACCCAGACCCTGGAGGTACCAGATGACAGTGCTAACCACTAAGCCATCGGTGCCACCAAAAACAGCAATATTAACCCCTAAAAGAAACAGTACCTTAAAACGATGTTCTGTAGTGTGTGTGAGGCGAGAGAGGACTTTTTCCACACACATACGCACACACACACATACCCTGAACATGCAGGACTGAAAGGTGCATTTGTCCTAGTTGCAATTCATGCCTGGAAAAATAAACCAAAACTGCTTTCATAGCAAGTTCTAGGATGTCACATTGAAGAAGAGGAGAGTCTCCATGAGAAGTATTCGACTAGATATTCATGCAAAATTACAATCAAAATATTATACATAATAAGAAATAAAACACAACAAAGCCGCTGTTTAAAAATAAATAATCAATGCCGGGTGGTGTAATGTGACCCAGCACGAAGCAGAGTTACTGTTATCACCGCAAAGATGATTATTGTCCAATAACTGCACATTAGGAAGGTTTAATTTTCTCTTACACCACCACTAACCAACTCTAGCAACCATTTTCTGTTTAATAAACGTCACGTCATACTCTTAATATTCATATATACAGTACGTCTGTGAATTTAGTTCCTGTTATCGCTTCCATGACAGCAATTATAAACATTTTCTTATCAGCTTCTATTTTTTAATGATGCTTTCACCATACAAGTCCATCTGAATGATTTATTATTATAGAATCAGTAGCGTATTAGAACAAGTGCATCATTAGAAACCTATGACTTGGCATGCAGCTGGTATTTTATCAAAGGTGTGATGAAAAAAGAAAGCAAAAATCGATGAAATGATAAGTGTAGGGTTTTAAGCAAATCATCTATTCATTTATCTTCAGTAACTATTTAATCATGGTCAAGGTCGCAGTGAATCTGGAGGCTTTCCGACAAATATCGTGCTTAAGGTTGGAATAATACAGTACCACAGATGGAAAAACAATCCATTGCAAGGCACCATGCATGCACACATTCACACCTAGAGGCAAGTTGGAATAGTCAGTTCACCTTCTTGCATGATTTATAGACTGTGCAGAGAAAGCATAGAACCTGGAGCAAGGCCATGTCAAATGGACCACAAAAAAAAAAAAAATGTTACCAGAGTTCAGGATCAAACCAGGGATCATCCTGTTCCACACTTTCAGTTGTCTAGTTTTATTAACTAAACAACTTAGAAGCCGATACAGTATATATGGGCATATATGAGACGGTACAGTGGCGTAGTGGTTAGCACTATGGCCTCGCACCTCCAGTCTGTGTGCGTAGAGTTTGCATGTTCTCCCCTTGCTTGGTGGGTTTCCTTCATATCCGCCAGTTTCCTCCCACAGTCCAAAGACAAGCAGGTTAGGCTAATTGGCGTTCCCAAACTGCCTGTAGTGTGAATGACAGCTGGGTGTCAGGCTGGCAACCCGACCCCTTAAGTAACTGCTACAGAAACAACAGATACTGTATATCTCCAGGGTGGAGAGTAACCGTGCACCGACCAAAAATAACAAATTGAAAAAGGCATATAGATGTGTATATGTGTGTATAGACGTAGTGGTTAGCACTGTGGCCTCGCCTGGGGTCTGTGAGCGTGGACACTGTTTCATTTTCTCCCTGTGCTTGGTGGGTTTCCTCCGGGTACTCCAGTTTTTTCCCACAGTCTAAGGCTAATTGGCGCTCACAAATTTCACAAAGTGTGTGCCAAAAGTATCTTGGGATAGGCTCCCCTGTGACACGATACATTATAAGCAGTATAGGAGATTAATGATGAATGAAAGTGTATATGAATATATATGTGACTGTCCTGGTGCACCAAGGAATAAATAGACTACAGTATATGGAACAAAGTATGTGGACACTTAACCATCATAACCATTTACAAAGTTTAGGTCGTCTCTTTGCAGCTTCTTTAGGGACGTTTCCCATTCATTGTTTTGGAGTGCAGCTGGGGGAGTTTCTGCTGAAGTACTCAGTGATGTTGCCCGAGAAGGCCTGGTGCAGGGTCAAAAGAGTTCCGTGGGATTGAGGTCAGGGCTCTGTTCAAACCACTGGAGTTCTTCCACTCCACCGATGATAAATTATGCCCTTATGGAGCTTGTTTTGTGCACAGGTGCACTGTGATGCTGGAACATGCTTGAGGTTCTCATTCCCAGGAAAGACTTTAAAGACATTATACACCCCTTGGGTCCTTTCGACTTTGTGGAAATAGTTTAGTCAGGTGTTCACATACTTTGGGAATTGAAGCTTTACATAAATGAGCAGAGTTGGGGAAATGTGTGCCCTTGTCTTCTCTTTGTTGGCGTGGTGGCTTAGCACCTCCAGGTTTCCGGGTCGATTCCTGCCTCAGTGTGCATGGACTTCACATGTTCTCCCTATGCTTGGTGGGTTTCCTCAGGGTACTCCAGTTTCCTCCTCCAGCCAAAGACATGCAGATTAGGCTAACTGGTGTTTCCAAAATAATTTCCTGTAGTGTGTGAATGCATATCTGAATGTTGACTGGAGGACCCAGCACGGAATAATACAATCACCTTTGGCCTCTACAGTCCCTAGTTGGACTTCAGAGGTTCCTAGATGGATGGACGTCTTCTTTTTGCCACTCCATGTTTTAGAAGGTGTATCACAGGTGTGTAGAGATCCGTGTTCGTCCGTATGTTCTCCCGGTACTTGGTGACCATCTACTCCAGTTTCCTCCCACTGTCCAAAGACAGGCAGGTCGGGCTAATTGGTGTTTACAAATTGCCCATAATGTGTGTGTGTGTGTGTGTGTGTGTGTGGGCCTTGCGATGGATTGCCAGTGTACCTCGTTCTCTAAATGTCCTGGACTTTTCCTAGACTACAGGCCCCCTGCGACTCTATATACAGGATAAAGTGATATAGATGATGAATGAGTGTGTGAGTTGTTGAAGAATTAAAATGCAGCAATGTCCTTTGGCGCCATCTAGAGACGGAAAGAGAGAATTTTGTTACTCCACTATAAGTTCCACCACAGGCGTGTTACAGGTTTATACATTAAAATTTGTCATTTCGTTCATGGTGTGTAAAATAATGTTCAGGGGGGGAGAAACGAGTCAAATTTTAAGTAAATGAAAGACATGAAGGAAAGTGAAATTTGACGGAATTTGAATAGTGAATTTTTTTTTTTTTTTTTTTCAAAAATAAATTTCCCGTAATTTTATTAAACATCACAAACATGTCGAGTGTCAATTTTTTTTTTTTTTTTACTTCCATTATTTTATATAGATATTCTTTCTTTCTATTCTTGCCGTCGTGTGTTTCATAAGCTCAGGAAGTAAACAGCGTTATGGGTAGCGGGTAAAGCCCTATCGCAACAGCGACGTCATACAGAATACAAAAAAGCAGCCTAGCAGCGAGCTCTGATTGGCTGAGGCGGAAAGGCTCGTCGCAGCTGATTGGCTGAAAGGTAACACTGTACCCTACTGTACACAGACAACAACAATAAACCCGAGGTGATATGAGATCATCATACACGCTGGATGAGAAATTAGACCGCGGTGGAGTTCAGACAATCGGCGAAGACAATCACTCGGACTAGATGACGCGGGAGCCGCTGTGTTTTTCTCTTTATATTGTTCCAGTGATGTCGATATTAGAAATCCTGAGAATCGCGTCGATGGGTTTAAAACTTGCTGATTAGACACAGGCATGGTAGCTTTTGTTATTTGGGTGTGTCGTGTGCCATGAGCAATCAATACCTACTGAGATTAAGAAAAGCACATTATAATTTCGACACGGAGGGATATACTAAATTACTAAACACCAGAATAGGAGCTGAAGGAGGATCTCTGAATCACTTCTTCTGGAATTCATCAAGACCTCCAGGTGAGTCTAATCCTAGATCGTTTTAAGCTTTCGACTAAGTTCAGTCTGGACAGATGATGGACATCTTCGTGTCTTCACCGTCTGTTCAATACATGACATGACTAACATGGAACAATTCACTGTCACCAGCTTCCACAATGGGTGAGACACCGCACAGTGGAGGAGAAGACGTCAGTCCTCTGGATGACAATGAATCAAGATGGTCAGAGACAATCAAGAATATTAACCCTCCAAGTAAGACGTCATGAAGTGTAGATGTTAAAGCGTTCTGTCTATCCATCATCCGTCCTTCCATCCATCCATCCATCTAGAAACATCTGTAGTCCAAGTAGAGACCGATTGTGGAGACCAGTGGTGATTACCGGTTGTATTTATTCTCATGTACAATATATCTAGGAACCTCTGTAGGGAAGTTAGGGACCGTGGAAACCAACTAAGGACCTGTCAAAGAAATCAGTCCATCATATAAGCAGTCGCTTTTTAGACAACAATGATATGGAAACTGCTGTGTAAAGAAGCAGGTGCAGCAGTCCATGTCCTCAGAGGAACGGTGGGTGGTTCTGCAGGATGCTCAGTAAAACTTAGGAGCTAATTTCCTTATAAAACTGCAGAAATTGTACCTGACGTAATATAGTTATGCTTTCTGGTTAGGATTATGAAGGAGTTTTATGCTTTTCACATTCAATATAGCAGAAGAGCGATATCTCAGTTTGCTTTTTTTGTCTTATTAATAAAAAAAAAAAAAACAATTGAAAAAGGATTATACAGTCTTTAGTTAGTCAGTAACATGAGACTGGCTCATTTCATGCTTTCCAATTCCCCATAACAGAGCAGTGGTATCTCAGTTTCACTTTTTCATTATTAATAATTTTTTGAAAAAATCTCTTAGCTTTCATTTTACTGCAAGTGCTCGCCCTATCACCCGAAGATCGCTAGTTCAATTCCCGGGTGATGCTGTAACCTCTCAGAGCCGGAGGCCTGGAGAGAGCTGATTGGCCGAGCTCTCTCAGAGGGGAGGGATGAGAGGTACTTTGCGAGCGAGCAGTTTGAAAAGATGTGGCTGGCAGACGTCACATGTTTCGGAGGAAAACATGTGAGAGCCCTGACTGGTAGCAGTAGCCTTGTTGGGAGAACGCACTAATGATGGATGGGAATTGGATACGATTAAATTAGGGATGGAAAAATGCCCCCGAAAATTACTGTAGTAGAAAATAAATATAGTATATATAGATTTTTAAATTGCACTATTTAATAGTTTTAGTTGTTAATAGTAGAATTAAAGGGTAAAACCTATGCTTTATGCTTTCAGTCCTAATCTCTCTGTCACTCTTGTGTGGTTTCAGGAGTCGGAGGTCGGGTGCGACTCTACTCTGAGTCCCAGGTGCACACGGTGAGCCGCTGGGAAGATGCCGAGCTCCAGGATGGGTTTTCAGCCGAGGAGAGCGGAGGAAGTTCGGACGGAGCCCCGTTCCGAGGTCGATCCCAATCCGCCCCTGCTGCACTGTGGAAAGCGAAGAAGTACGGACGACAGCTGAGGAGGATGAGTGATGAATTTGACACCTGGCTGGACAGAGGGGTGAGGACTTTCAGTACTTATCATGGATATTAATGATGCATGACCTGCATGGGCACTGGGAAGAAATAAAACCGTATATCATACTTGTACAACCGCCAGACGTTTTATCTTAGCAAGACTGCCTTTTTTTCCCCCCTCTGTGTTCATTAATTTTTCATGTCTGGGTTTTGCCAGGACATAAGGAGAGCGAGCAGTCCTGGGAAAGCGTCGCAGAAGCAATCCAGCCGTGGGTGGTTCTCCTTCATTTGGGGATCTCAAGAGGAGGAGGGAAGAGAATAAGATGCCACACAGTTGAAGCACAGAGAAGTGAAGCTACAATCGTCAAAAACGAAGGCTGGTCATTGTTTGTCACCAGTATGGCCTTTTCATCAAAGTGCTCGATCAAACTCCATTTCAGATTGTTGTTTTTTTCATGTCACTGAAAATTAAGGTGCAAGGTGCTAAAACATTTGACCATTGCAATACCTGACAAATTGTTTTTGGAAGAAGATTTGACAATCTTACCTGACAATCTGTGATCTTTATGGACAATCTCACACATACTGATAAATTCAACCCCTAAATATTTACAAATTGTTTATTAATTGTATCCTTTAAATGAATATTTGATAAGAAATGTGAAATATTGTTATATGATGTCTTTTATAAATGGATATATAATATATATATATGTTACGTTTTAAACGTTTGTCTTATTGAAGGATTTCAAGAAAATTGTTGGTGAAATGTAAATATATTTTAAAGACTTCAAAAGTCTCTGAAGCAGCCTGTGAAAATCGTGTGTAATGGTGGTTAATAATGATGCGGGTAATGGTCTTATTCAGTCAGGTCCGTCTCAGGGTTGGTTTTTACTTTTTTTATTATTTTGTTTTTGTTACCGTTTCCATTTTAATAAAACATCAACTTGGAGATGTACATATTTCTTGTACATATTTCCGAATCGAAAGACTGCTGGATGTCTTTGGCCTTTTTATACACAACGCACTGGACTTTAGCAGCTTGGGTTCATTTGCCTTGTATGCAAAAGAACAGAAAGTCCCTGCCAAACCTGTGGTTAAGCAAATCCTTACAGATGGACACCCCAACTGCTGTGTAAGCTGAAGCTGGTTTTGAATCTATCAGGCATTTTGTTGATGCCTTACTTGAAATGGTGTTTCTATTTGCCTTTTTCACAAACTCTTGGCAAGAATTTATACAGCATTACATATATTGTGATGAGACTGTTTGTATAAGGCTTTGTTCTATTTGTATTATCGTTTAATTTATTATTTGTGATCGGAAATAAAATTTTGAATTCCATACATTTCAGCTTTCATTTAATCAGGTATCAGCACATTTTACATGATTTAAAACTTAAACTTTAGAATTACTAGTAGAACTAGTAGAATTTTGCTTCTTTCAAGAAATATATTCTTAAAACTAACAAAATTACCTGCCATTAGAACTTGTGCTTATCATTTTAGCAAAATTTGATTAGAAATATGTTTAATAATATTATATTTGCTTTGTTGTAATTGTATTTTAAGAAAGTATAGATAAATGTAACTGTGCAGATAAATGAGCAGGAGTTCCCCGATGACCTGCCCTAGATTACATTCATTATGAATGCTAAAGTCGTACCAAAGACATGATAACCTGCATCAAGAGCAGCACTGGGGCACTTGTACAACTCCAAGAGGGGAATCTGTGTACCGGAATTAAGCCTTCACTGTGGATTGTATCTGAAAATAGGTTCATCTGAGGTCAAACCTGTATTCAGTCGTTTAATGACAACTACAATCAATTAAGATTTGGTTTAACTGAACACATTACTTCCATGACAGGACTTAGAGTATGATTTGGCTAAAATCTGTTTAATTCTAGTTAATTTTAGCACTCAGTCTTACAATGGTGAGAGCTCTGTAACTAACCTATCAATTAGTAACATTTAAATATTTATATTATTCATGTGTAATTAATCAATACATGAGATAGAATTTTTTTCCATTTTAAAATAAAACCTCTGTCACATCCAGCTATCATGATGGAAATAAACAATAACCATACAAGTTAGACGTTTAAATGTTATATCTTTTGACACCTTTTTTCCATTTCAGCCTTTGCCTAACATTAAAGATTAGTAATAACAATAAAACAAACACCTGTCTAAAAAGTGTGTAAAATAATAATTCTTATTCTACTTAAGAACTCAAGTTTGCACTTTAATCAAGTACAGTATTATTTAAATCTGATACTTTTCCTAATGTACATTTACAAGAGAAAGAGGCTGACATCATTTTATCCTAGCCTGTAAAGAACTTTAAAATATCACATACTGTATCATGGTATTGTTTATTTCACTGAGATCCCGTGGAATAATTAGAGATTTCACTTTCTCCAATTTGTTGCTTTAAGACTTCTAATCAAATCTACAACTATCTTTAAACTTGATGGTTTTGTTAGTTAAGTTTGTTTTGTTAATAATGCTACCTTAGCATTCACTCCTATAAGGAATTTTATGGGAATACACCAATACAAAAACAATCTGATTATGACGTATAACTCAGCTCCACAGCTCCTTTGTTAGTGCTACCTCCCTGCAAATTTGTCATGCTGACACAAATGTAAATTTGCATCAACCCCAACCTGGTACCAGCATGGATAATAGTGTAAAATTATATGGACCACCACTAATCATGTTTACAGATGGCAGCATTCTACATCCCACAGTATAAAGGTGCTGTTAAAAAGAGAACAACAGACCATCTGTCAGTATATTCAGTTCAATTATTAGATGTATTATTAGCACTGTGGTGGGTGGTGATTAACAACTAACACGATATAACACTTGAACACATTTGTACACATACTAGCCAAGAATGCACTGAAATCACACAGAAATTCTGTTGAATAAGACGGAGGTTAAAAAAATATTAAGAAACGCATGAACAAGTTGTGGCAAGAGTACTAGGACATAAAAGATACAAGAATATATATATATTGAGTTTAAAAATAATAATAATATAGATAGAAACAGACAAAATAATTGAGTGTAGGTCAATTGTAGTAGGTCTATCACATTATTATCCTCACTCACTCATCATCTATACCACTTTAACCTGTATACAGGGTCTCGGGGGCCTGGAGACTTAGGGCACGAAGTTGGGTACATTCACGTTCATTCAAACACTGCAAGCAATTTGGGAACACCATAAAGGAAATTGTTTTTGTTAAAATCATTTGACGACGACATTAGATTTAGCTTTCTGCTGAAGGTGCTAAACTACAAAAAAGAGGCCTATTGCTGGACAAATATCTAAAATCATAATCTGTGTGAATAGGTTAACTAAAGAACTCAAATATATATTATCTACAGCCCTGTGTTACCGCAGGATGTTTAGGATGAGGGTGAAGTTTGCTCTGCTCTCTGTCTGCGTATATGATGATGCAACACGTCTTCACTGGAAGCTGATCCCAAATGTGACGTCAGTGCATAAAAAGCAAAAAAAATAAAAATTATATCACACACAAACCTATACCAGGGACTAATTTAGAATCGCCAAGCCACCTAATATGACCAACAATTTTATTTATTGAAGTGATGTAGCAGTGATTTTGTGAACTTTCCCCTTATGGAGCCCAACCGAGATCTAGTGTGCTAAAATGCTGAGTTCCATTAAAAAAAGTTTGAAGTTGGCATAAAAAAATTTTGGTGCTAAATTTTTTTTTTTTTTTAAATAAAAACCCATTTAATAGGGTGACCCAAAGAAGTTAACATTCTCAGAGAAAAAAAACAAATCATATAAACTAAAGGTTACGCTCTACATATGAGGTAACTTTATTTTATCTAACAAAAATTACAATGCTAACTTTTTAAATGTAATTTAATTGGGCCTTTCAGGGTCCTTTAACATTATATTGTATCTTAAGAACCATACAACTTCATGTCCTAACTGATATTATTAATGAAATTTTCTAATTACATTTCACCGCATTTGGCAGACATCCTTTTTCAGAGCGACTTACAGAAGTCTGCATCAATAAATACTGGATCAGTAGGTTGCTAGCTAAGAGTACAATCAGTCAAAACATTTTTATTTCATTATAAATTTTTTTACGAGTCCAAGAGGCATGGGACCCCTTAGTACTGATGCACAGGGGGCTTGAAACACTTCAAGCCAAACTGGTTATCAGGAAATACAAATTGTTTACAAATGGAAGCACACGTACAACTACAGTAGGAGTCAAAACGTTCAACTACAATGACATAAAAAGCTCACTGCTATTAAAATGCAGTGCCAACAAAAGTTACTGGACTAATAAAAAATACAAAAGACATCCAGAATAGATTGTAAGAGAGCCGTCTTTATTCACATGTTTCATACATAAACCGAGAAACACTAAATCTACAGGATTTTCTTTTAAGACATATTAGTTTACTGAGGACATAAAAGAAATGAATCCACTCAACCCACCTTTTATTTATTTATTTTATAAAATTGCTCTTATTTTAGCAATTTATATTGCATTTTGTTTATCACCTAGTAGTCAAATAACTTACCGTGGAATGTCAGTTAATTTGCATTGCACTGCTTAAAATCTGAACACATTGTGAATGTCAGTCAAATGTTTTCAGGCTTTTATTTAGATAAATCCCTTTCAAATTCTGTAGGGAAAATCCCTAATTTCAAGCAACTTACCTTCATTTTTAGGAACAAGTAGGAACAATAAATTCTGCCGTCTCTAAATACATGCATAGAGCAACTTATTGGCAAAATATTCATGCAATTACATACTTAATTAATATAGTTGTAATACACCAGTGTTTGTGATCACCCCATTAGAAAATGTGACTGTGAAAGATCAGATAGACAGAAATCAATGAGAGCTCTTCAGGGCAAGCAACAAATGCAGTCATTGTGTTTTTACAAAATTGTTTTCTAGGTTGGCTAGTATGTGCCAGTGGAATGAATAATAGGTTTATTATAAAAAAAAAAAAAATTTTAATTTAATACTGTACCTGTTCACTGGCAGAAGACATTTATATGACATTTAGAAGTAACAGATTCATCAGGTATTATTCTTAAAACAACAATTTACACAATTTTCCATTTACTCCAAATACAATCAGCCAAAGCAGGTTCATTTTTGTACTCAAATGCAACTGTTAAGTAACAAGAATCTGCTTCACTCCATCCCAAATCTTTATAAATCTTCAATAACTGGCTTCAAAGAACATTTTACAAGCTACATCATCAAACACGGGCTTCTGAAAGATCACATATATCTGCTATAGCACTATTATATTTTCAAATTTCTAAAAATATTTTCACCTTGAAAGTAGCATTGCTCATGTATCTTAAAGCCTACTCAAAATGCCACCAAAAGAAACTATGGTGAAGGAACTGCTAAAAATCTAAATTGCATGTTTATCTCTAACAAAAACTTGTGTCTCATCATTTTTGGCATTTCTACAAACAAGCAAACAAATAAATAGGAATATCTGTATTCGTTTTTAATGCTCCTCTAAATGTTCTGCTCTTCAGTAGGAATTCAGCTGTGACGTTTGTTTTGTTCTATGATTTACTGTTAATTTGAGATAACACATAGGCCAAAATCTCAGTCATTCATCAACATGGGGAGGATTAGAGAGAGAAAAAAAAATAAGAAAAATGAGAAA
Organism: Clarias platycephalus; assembly: GCA_030068275.1. Lineage (NCBI taxonomy): Eukaryota > Metazoa > Chordata > Actinopteri > Siluriformes > Clariidae > Clarias > Clarias platycephalus. The sequence continues at coordinate 5,685,646 of JAQQZT010000011.1, forward strand.
AGTGTGTTGACCTTCACAAATCATGCAATGGGTATAAAAATAATTACAGGCCTGAAAATACCCATATAAACTGTCAGGATTATTTAAGGTCAAAAACAAACAGAACTGCAATGATCTGGCTTGGAAGAAAATGCAACTGCATTTAACCCCCGACACACAGTGAGGAGGCTGGTTACGGTTCTATTTAGAAAGAGGGATCACGACTAGAAGTCTGAGATGATGTCAGCATTGTAGGGTCACCAAATCTCCAAATTAGACACCACCTCCATGACAACATAATATTGGGAATGTAACCACAGTAAAGCATTTTCTTTCATCTAACCAAAAATAGAAAAGAAAAAAAAAAAAAGTGCCCAGAGTTCAGTAGATACTAATGGAACTTTTAATGGAACTGGGGTGGATGGTCAGCCTGAACAAGAATTAGAGTTTTCTGGAAAATCCCAACGTGGGTTTGGAGTTAAAAAAAAAAAAAAGAAAAAAAAAAAAAAAGATTGGTAATACAGAAATCTCTGCTGTTAAGGGCAATCATGTTAGGACACACATTATAAAACTTCATGGAATATATTTAGATGAAAATTTTGGCAAAAAACAAACAAACTGCAACTTGGTCATAGTTTCATCTTACAGTAAGACAATGAGGTGTAACATTGTCCAAATCTGGACAAAAATTATTCAATGAACACAGAATCAATCTTCTGCCAGAACCATTTCTTTTCCTGGAGCTACACTCTATTGGTAGGCTGTGAAGCCAAAGAGGAGCGTCCATGAGCAACAAGACCATGGAGGATCCCGACAGATTCTGTATTTAAAGAGCACTTTCATTTTTCAAAGATTCCTCCAATCTTATTAAGCATTAGAGGTGACGACTAGCAATAAATAAATAAATAAATAAATAAATAAAGAAAAAGATAATGCTTTTTGATCTTCCTGAAATTAAATGTAAGATTTCTCTTTAGTGAGATAAAGCTAATTAAACTACTGTTTGATGACCCCCAGGTGAATTAAATAACAATCAATTATAGAACTGTAAACTGGTGACAGGATCATGGGCATCCAAAGCTCATTTATGCCTATGAAGAGAAAAGGCAAGCCTGTCCGGCCCAATCCCACAAAATGCTAATCCAGCACAAAATGCAGCACAAATTCCGAAATAGTTAATACAGGTCATGACACACAAGAATCAGAACACTCAGTGCATCACAGTTTGCGCCAGCAAAGAATTATTTAAGGTTGCTGATTCAACCTCCAAATTCCCCAGATCTCAATTCGATTGAGCATCAATGGGATGTGCTGGATACATAATTCCGATCCATGGAGGCCTCAACTTGCAACTTAAAGCATCTTCTGCTAATATCCTGGTGCCAGACACCACAGCAGGCTTCAAGGGGCCAGAGCTGTTTTGGTGGCACATGAGGAACCTAAAACCTAGGTCATTTTAATGTTATGATGGATTGGTATACAGTGGGTACATGACCTTGATTTACAGGATTTATAATTCAAACCATTTATCCATAATGTTTCTGTCTACACTGTAGTGTATCCACGATTTTGTAATCTATAAACTTTTAAACAAAATAACAGTACTATTATTTTTCTTTTTTATTCATGTTATTTATAATACGACATGGATTTTCTTGAGTTTACTGTAAAGGATTCAATATATAAGACAATCATTGCTGATATTCAGTTATGAAATTATATTGTTAAAAGCTCTTTGAAGAGAGCAGCTGTGATTTTAACATTGCCAAGCAGGGTCAAGTGGTGTGAGCATGAAGAATCAGCGGTACTGCATTATTTACCTGGTGGAGTGATTTTTGTTTTTACAGATTGAAGTGCTGTCCATCAGCAAGTACGAGTCATTAAGTAAAGACAGCAGGGTTTTTCTACACTTCATTTACATTCCTGGCCAAAATAAATAAATAAATAAAAGATTTTTGTTCACTGCCCTTCACTGATTATAAACAATAATGTACTGGGCAACTCATGTGAAAATTATTCCTCATGCTCCCAGAAAGACACTTTCACAATTTGAGTCCTGGAATATGCCTGTGTCATGAGGTAAGAGGAACTCCATAGACGTGATAACCTGGTCATTCGGTACTTTCAGGTCATCAGCTGACTTCATTTTATTGCCACATAACGTTGCTAAACCTAGACCTGACAAACTGAAGCAACCCCAGATCATAACACTGTTTCCAGAGTCTTGTACAGCGAGCACTAGGCATGATAGGTGCATCACTTAATGCACTTCCCTTTTCACCCTGACACGCCAACTAACTAGTCTCAACTTATTTTTAAATAGCCGCACAGGTGTTTAGTCCCGATCATGCGAGCTCTCATCAATGTGTGTGCATGGAAACACTCTTACAATACCTACTTATGTGTTTACACTGCAACCTCACCGAATGTTTAAGTGATCTTTGATCACAATCTTTCTTTTTTAAATGACCACATTTCTTCTATGGAAGAATGGAAAATTGTGCAAATTCTGTTTTCACTCTAATTTGTTTTTGAGTTTTTTTATGGGGTGTTGTCTCATTACTGACATACACACATTAGGCACACAGGGGAAAAAAAGGACAATATGAAATAAAAACTAAAAAATTACTTTAGAAAGACTTGCCTGTGACAATCTGATGACTTGTATATGAGAGGAAAACAAATGACATGTGTGCTCTAAACATGATGAAAATGTTCATTTAAAATCCATACATTCTTTACAGTATTACTTACCTGTTTGCGTAACTTACCTGTATTTCATGTATAGGATCAGAGTTATCTACAAATGCTTTTAATAATACAAATACATGTATAAAAATTTTGGCCAGGGATCAAGACAGGGCAGTAGAGTAATAGCAGAAATTGTGGAAGATTAACTATCGGTCCCTACTAGATTATTTATTAGGAGCTTGTTTCTTGCCTTTATTTGCAAGAATGGTCACTTGTACGAAACAAGAGTGCGAAAAAAGACAGGAAATGTGTGCGAACAACCAGGGGGGAAAAAAAGAAAAGAAAAAACGGTACAGCGGAAAAAAACGATAGTCAGATCAGTCGATGTTTTATTTAATCGGTTGGAGAGACAGCGACTGCTAGCACATAACTGAATTTTTTTGCTAAAGTAACCACAGCACGCACAGAAATCGACTTGCGGTCGGACACCTGTTAAAGAGCTTACCAATTTAAGAAGACATCGATTTGCATCCACAGTTGAGATATATACGCTTTCAGAGGTACATTTTAACAAAAGGGTGTTTACAGAAGGAACGTAGGAGACACCAGAACACGTAGGGTTGGCTACAATATTTGAGGTTTGGTAACTGTTTTTAATCACAAGCAGATCCAGTGTATCGAGATGTTAGAACGTCTTGAATATCAAGAAAGTCTGTGTGCACGATTAATGGGCTGGACACAATTTTATAGGAGCATTACCGATTACGTTGTAGTAGTTTTTGTTTTATGAAGCGGATGGTCGTGTTTCCCCCGAGTTTCCTTTAGTTGACGCTGCTTTTTCCTAGAAGGCGACGTCGTTTCCAAGCGCTGTGTGTCGAGTCGATGTCGTGCTCGGGCGGCTGTTAAGATGCGATTGGATGATCATGTTCCCCGGCTCTGACCACTACCACATAATTTAAACACATCCTCCCTGTTCCTCGACTTTCGTTCTTACGCAAGTCACAACTATGGAATGCAACATAGCTAGGTCATGTATCAAAGCCATCCATAAGAATGTTGTTAATCCTCAATTTAGATGCCTACTTTTCTTAACCATGCAAGTCTACGTTTTAAAAAGCTCGAATGAAATCACATGCCTATAAGTTGTAAAAATATGTAACCATGCTGGTGTGGGCTAGGGTTAATTTAAATAAGGAGCATGTTAATCTCCTGAAAGAAAAAAAAAAAAAAAAAGAATATCATCATTGATAACGCACTTATTAGTACTAGGCAGTCCCTCACAATCTAGACTGACACACATGCAAAACATTCTACTTCAATTAAAAAAATAATAATAATAAACGAAAGATCTAATTCAAATTCATTGCGAAAAGATCCACTCCAAATGGAAAACACCTACATCCTTTATACATTATAAAAAAAAAATCCTGTCCAGATTGTGACTTAAATCAGCATTTAACAATTTTCTAATATGCTAACAAATACGCTTAACAGAAAATTAGCTGCGCTATACCCATTGTGAAAATTAGCTACAAGCGTCATGGAATATTTCCTAATTCCTGCAGATACGTCCCTGTTTATTAGCTTGCCTTATACAAAAAGGGAGACACATAGACTTTCTGAACAAAGCAAACTTAGTAGCCACGGCCAAAGCCGTTGCTGTACTTGTCCTCCATGTAATCATCTTTATCAAAGCCTGAGCCGAGCGAATAACGCTGATAGCCGGAGGGCGCGGCAGAGGACGGGGGAGGAAGCACGGAGGCCGAAGCACCACGAGCATAGCCGCGCATGTAGCTAGGAGGCGGTGGCGGTGGGGGCGGCGGAGGCAGCAGAGACCGACGATTGCCCAGAGGGCTGCGCTCTCGGTAGTACCGAGGTGCAACGGGAGGTGAGGGGGGTCGCTGCGGAGGCGGAGGACGCCGCTCATAGGGGTCCCGGTCGTAAAAATGCGAGGCGGCGGCATACGGGTCGTGGCGACCACCCCTCTCGTATGCTTCGCGGTCATAGTAGGAGCGGGGAGGCGGCGGCGGAAGTGGTGGCGGCGGAAGACGACCCCGAGGCGGATAGAAATCGCCGAGTGGAGGACGTGGGGGCAGGTAAGGAGGGTGGTGCGGATAGTGATGGGGAGGAGGTGGGAAATAGTCATCTCCTCTGCTATTTTTGGCTTGATTACTGCGAGAGAGGGACACAAAGATTTTCTGACCCTCCAATTTTGTATGATTAAGCTCCCTGATGGCCTCCAAGGCCTCATTTTCCCTTTGCATATGAACAAATGCATAATTCTTCACAATATCACACTCCACCACCTTGCCATATGGCTGGAAGAGCTCCTTGATTTTCGAGGCCGTGACACCCTCAGGCACGTTGCCCACGTAGATCTTGGTGGCGTTGCGCACCTTGGTAGTTGCGTACTCGACGGTGATGCGCGAGCCGTTGAGAACGTGCTTGTGCAAAGCGGCGACGGCTTTCTGGGCCGCTTCCTCCTCGTCCATGTGCACAAAGCCGTAGTTCTTCAGGATGTCACAGTCGGACACGACACCGTGCTGTTCGAACAACGCTCGCAGTTCAGCTTCCGTGGTGGCCGAAGCTACGTTACCAACAAATATCTTGACCATTTTAACGGATGCTGGGACGAGATGAGATTCAAAACAGGCTAAGCAGGTTCCTTGGCAACTGCACACAGCCCCTAAAAAGCAAAAAAAAAAAAGAAAAAAGAAAAAGATGACAGAAAGAACATTAAACTTTCACCAGTTAGCGGCAGCTCTTATCTTCTGAGATTGTTGTGCGATTTTAGGCTCAAATCAGGAGCTGTTGATTAATCTTCTCATTAATTTAGTTATGGTGGGACTCGATGTTTTAAGAATAAAATCTATTGTTTAAAAGTATGCGTATCCCTCAGAACCATTGCTCAGCTTTGAAAAATTACTTTATTTGAGAACTTTTATTGATTTCTATTAAAATAAATAAATAAAGACAGACATTGATTCGGACATTGAGCAAACATTAGTGCGGTCATTACTTTTTATATTTTAAAAATATATATCTTTATGTAATGATACAATGACAGTGTAATGGATATCCAGCTCGGGTGATGACGTCACTGGGTGACCTCTTGAGCATGGACGTTCTCTTCTCCCCTCCAAAAGAGCTGGTACCACAGGGTTAACTGCACGTTTTTTCTCCACAAAATGGCCGAACAGTTGACTCGATATATACTTTTTGTCATATCTCACACCATTAACCGAAACAAGCCGCTTTCTCATGAACAAAAACTTAAATAAATGTAGTCCACGTCGTCTCCGCACACAATTAAACGGCTACTTCTCGGCTAGCATAACATCTGCTATTGTGCTTTAGCTAGCTTTACAGTGTTAGCTACAGCCTGCTAAACAGAATATACACAATATACTGCATATACAGACTCTCACTACATTTTACAAATCCGTTTGTTAAAATGAACAAACGTCGATTAAACATACACGAATAACAAACAAACATTCTACGTTAGACAAATTCTTGCTAGCTTAGCTATTTTGCTAATCTTTCAATAAATTCAGCAACATAACTGTATAAATGTGTGCATGCCAGAAATATAATATTTAATCCTGTGCATGTTAAATATTAACAAAATTAAAACATTTAGAAGATAAACACTTACCGCGAAAGCAAGACTACAACAAATACCCACTGGTTCCTTCTTGTTGTCAGGATTTCATTAGTTGTATGGCTGTGAATCTAATTTCAAATAAATCGATTCACCGTTCACAGGCTTCATGACTTGGAATCGACACCTACGTTTTGATTCGGCTCAACCTCAGATATTCAACGATACATACTGTACATGCATACATACATACATAGTTACGGAGGCATAAAACATTATTATTATTATTTTATTTTTTAATAATAATCATCCTCATAATAATATTGTCATCATCAAAATTGAATCATCTACTCAAATGACTCGGAGTCGACTCTGTCGACTCCCAAATCTGTGGATCCCTAGCCCGTGGTGAGTGATTGCTTGCATCTGACTATCGCTCCCTAGTGGTGGCCCTCCTCATCTGCATCAAGTGAAATGCATTTTTGTAAATCATCTGGATGCTGTTGTTTTAATTATATATGTTTTTTAAACAAAAGTTAAAATACAGTTTTGTAGTGCCAAAAACAGTATGCTAGAAAGACTTTCGCTTCCTTTGCTTGTTTATATACCATATTATGTAGGCCTAGTGTATCGCAGTTTCCGTAGTGTAGTGGTTATCACGTTCGCCTCACACGCGAAAGGTCCCCGGTTCGAAACCGGGCGGAAACACAGGATTATTTTTGGTCCTTCAACTTTTTGTTTATCTTTTTAAAATATTAGGTCTGAATTTTAGCAAAAGCTATCACCTATAAATTAAAAAGGAAACTCATGATATAGAACTCATTACTCAACAATTAAAGTTATTGCTATATAGTATTATATACCTTTATGTTGAAATTTCCATATTGTCACAAGTCAGTTTGTTTCATAGCTTTTTATTTGATCTTCATTAGGGGTAAGCACACTTTACAGTCGGGTAAGTTGTAGCATTTTTAAGTGGTTCTACTTTTCTATCTATAGTATGATTCTGGTTGCCATGGTTTCCATGCTAAGGCCAGGCGAATTCCTCTCAGTAGTCAGTCCTCTCTGTGGCCATCTCGGCAACCCTCCCAGGCAGTTATTCTGAGGCCTGAAACACCAGTGTCAAGAGGACAGACCTATATACTGGAAATGGATTTAACACGATGACAAGTTTGTATGGACAATGTGCAGCCTTTGGCCCAATTATGGATTTTATTAAAGATTCTACCGGTAACCTGGACTGTGCATAGTACAGGATAAAAACAATAGGTGAAGTTGCAAACTTAGTAAGATATTATCCTTATATATTTTTTTTTCTCCTCAAATATTTTTCTTCTCACCAGAGGAGCTGTGTAGATTTCAGTTTCTCATTTATTTTAAATGGAAATTGGTTGGAACTCTGCTGTTTCATTTTAATGCTTTGAAAGCAATCTAAACCATATCCATAAATTAGGACAAACATGACAAAGATGAAAAAATTGCACCTTGTACAAGGAGGAAGAGTAAACCCGGCCTGTGGGAGCTGACTCACTGCAGTGTCGATAAAACATTTGTTCACAAATCTCTGCCTGCAGGATCCTAGGTGGTCTGTGTTTAGTCTCGATAAAATGACTGACAGAAGACACATCCAGACATGAACAAGACAGTCTTGACCTAAGGTAATTTTTCTCAGGAACTTTATGAGCTCTTGCTAAGGCTAAGACTTAACCCATTGTTTTTATCCTGCACTATGCAATGTCCAGGTCTGCATGGCCATGACTTAAGAACATGTGGTAATAAGAGCATTCAATCCTGTCTGAGAGGTCTACAGACAATAACTTGGACTTCATGGCTTGGTTTGGGCTCCGACATGCACTGTTAACTGTGGGACCTTTATATAGACAGGTGTGTGCCTTTTGAAATCACGTCACATCAACTACATTTACCTCAGGTGGACTCCAGTCAGATTGTAGAAACTCAGCGGATGATCAGCGGAAACAGGATGCACCTGAGCTCAAGTTTGAGTGCCATGGCAAGTGCTGTGTATACTTATGTACATGTGATTTTTTTCATTTTTTATTTGTAATAAATTTGCAAAGATTTCAAACTTTTTACGTTGTCATTATGGGTTTTTTATTTTGTAGAATTTTGAGGAAAATAATTAATCAATTTTGGAGTAAGGCTGTAACATAGCAAAATGTGGAAAAAGTGAATCGTTGTGAATACTTTCCGGATGCACTGTATATTGAAGATAAAAACAATCTGCAAAAATATATAATAATTTGAGTGATGCAAGATGAGCACTAGAACACATCAAGATGGTTCTTGGAATTTGTGTGTCTGTCTGTGCACGCATCATGTAAAAACTACGCAACAAATTTTAATGGAGATTTCCTAGGTGTATCTGGCCGAGCTTGAGGTAAAATATAGGCTTTGTTTCATCGCAATCGGCCCATGGGAAGAGAAGATATGCTACTGTGAAATTTAAATAGAAAACACCCTTATATCATAAAAAAAAAAAAAAATCAACATCGACCTTGAAAAAAATCATTAGTTTATCTCAAAATTCAACAGATGGTGCTGTACATTTTTAAATACGCGTTTGATTGTGCAATTGAAATCTACTTAAAAACATTTCACACCTTCATTCTGCGCATTTTACGCTAACACAAATTTTAGTTCAAAAATTCAACAGATTCACATTTTTAAAAACATGATTGTGAGAGTGCAATTAAGTTCTACGCGAACGAAGTCGCGGGCACATCTATTTTTTAAAATAAAACAATTCATGCCCAGCTTCATAACTGAAAAACAAATTGACTAGCATAGTTAGGTAATGATATAGCATTTCTTTAGTAATGAATACCATTTACTTACTACATGCCACACCATATACTATTAAAACATACACACAAAAACCTTGCAAAACAAGAGACAACAAATCATTCAATTTTTTTTATTCTTATAATATAATCTTCTCCAGAAAAAAAGGCAACAAAACACAGACTCATTCCAGTGCAGCACATTGAAACCAACCAGCAACTCTTAATTACACTACAATCCACCAATAATTACTTAATTGGCCCTTAATTATTTTTTATTTTTTATTTTTGAGATATGACCCGTGCAGCAGGAAGAGAAATAAACCTATTTGGGCTTAGAGTGCTGAAAGCTGATCCACCTTCGGAGCACTGAAGGTTCAAGTCTGCACTTTTCCAGATCAGATCAGACCGGACACATTACTGTGATGTACACGTGAGTGTAAAGGCTGAGAATGTGAACCACAGCAAGATGAGTGAATATTCAGATTCCACTATGGCTCTAATAAAGTGTGCGTAGTACTTCAGTCTCAGTTACCCATCACTAAGCGTGCTGTACATTCAGTGTCAGAACCACCAATCTACCTCTCTGTTCATAAACAGTAATCTGGAACTGGAAGTAAGAAAATCAAGTAACGTTGGGGATGGGGGATTACAGCGTGTTGAGACAGTTGCTGGTTTTCGAGTTTGTAGTATAAGAATAACCAGCAAACACTTTTCAGTTCAATAATTACATAAAGTCCTTCCTCCATCACTATACTGTTTGAACAGAGCAAGGAGAAACCACAAAACTGGAAACAAAACAAAATCGCCACAAATAAATGATGACAACAAAATACAGGTGTGTGTGGGGAGGGTGATGTGGGGACAGAAAACCCAAACCAAGGAAACACCTCCCACCAGAAAAATAAAAAATTTAAATAAAATCAAGGCGGCCCTCAAAACATCTATACACACACGCCAACCTCTCCCGCCCGACTGTGCTAACCATCCTGCATCATTTACAAGCTTTAACCTCTTCACTGTCCCCGCTTCTGATGGCGCCACTTTGTCCATCTTCTCCTAACGCACATCTGGGCTCCAGCTCTCTCATCTGCCAAAGTTAGGTTTTTAGCTTCATCCCCAAATCACATCATTTCAATGCTCACAGCTTAAGCTCGTTGGCGATCTTGGAGGCGATGTTCTTGAAGGCGATGGAGGTGCCCGAGATGCGTTTGAAGCGCACGCCGTTGAGGGAGAGGCGTGGCAGCTTGCACACCTCCATCTCCCATTGGACGAAGTCGTCGTGCGAAGGATTCCCTGACTTGCAGAGCAGCATGAAGCGCTCGCGGAGATCGTAGTCGCAGTTGTTGGAGTCCAGGACTTTCCGGATCTCCTTCATCATCTCGTTGGGCTCCATGGATGAAGTGGTCTTCATGCTCCAGGTGAAGCGCAGCGAACGCGGCTTGACATCCTTGGAGGACTGGGTGGAGGACGGCGTGCTGGACACTGGAGAGGAGGATGACACGGAGTCCCTGTTTTCATCCGCCGTTGATCCCTGGGTGCCTTTCTCCTGCTTTTCTGCAGTGCTCAACATGGGTCTTAGGCAGAGGTGATGAGAGGAGACATACAAAGGAGATGATGAATGCACGGAGAACAGATTGGAAAAAGACACAGTAAACGTAACGTGATTTAGGACTGCACAACTTTCTCCACTGAAGCAAAGTTCACATACTTAAAAGAATACATACATTAAACCATTTGAATTGTAAACGGGGGAAACATGATACGATTGCAAAATAAAATGTGACATTATGATGCAGAGCTACAATGCAGTCAAACCACTTTGGCATCCTTTTTACAAAAATGAATTAAATTAATAAAAACTAAAAGAAAAAAACAAGAAAAAAAAAAAAAGCATACACTAAAATCATTGAGCTGACTAGTAATAAAGCTTATCTATTGTGAATAAATGGGTGAAATTTAATAATCAACTCTGCAAGTCTCTAGATCCAAGTCAAACCTATAATTCAATTTCTAATTCATTAAAAGGTTTTTAGAAATGATTAATTAAGACTTAGAGACAAATTAGGAGCTATAACCAATCACACCCAATGTATTGATCATGTTTAAACATTGTAATGATCATTACTTAATTGATGTCCTCACCTGCTGGCCTCATCTCGACCCTCTCCCTCATACGGGCTCCTCAAAGAAAACCGGCACAAGTTTAGTCTATTAATCACTTCTCATGTTCTTGTTACTGGCCATTAAACAAAACTAACATCTGTATTACTAAACCTCTGGCTACATGCTCCTGCTAAGACATTAGATTTTTCAAATAATAATATATTTAATAATATTAAAGTACCACTGAACTTAAGCAGATAGTTTGCGTAACAATATATTGATCGAACTTAAAAGGGTGGACGCAAGCCCTAAAAATTTAAACTAAAAATCTTACAGTGGAATGTACAGTACACTGTGCAAAAGTCATAAGAACCGTATTATCTTTTTATATAGAAAAGAAAGAAACAAACAACAACAAAAAAACCTGATGTACTCCTGGGATTTGCATGAAAATATAAAGCAGAAAGTGTGAAAAGTGGCCAGACGAACTCAGAAGACATATTCTCCAGCACACTCAGTAAAACCTAACAGCCTTTTACTTATAAAACTTCTCAACTTTGCATCTAACCCTAATGATTATTTTCATTCAAAAGAGTTTTCACATCAAATGTTTATTTTATTTCTCTTTAGTGTGCTTTGTAGAAGTTTTTCCTATGGCATTTGTTGTACGTTTCCAAGACTTTTGCACAGTACTAGAGGTAAAACAGCTGTTAGGATTTACTGAGCGTGCTGGAGAATATGCCAGAGTTCCTCTGGTAACTTTGTCGCATTCACTCCTTTCTATTACAAAACCCAGGAGATTACATTAGGTTTTTAGTTTTTTTTGGTTTACATCTGGTCTGTTATGTAACATGTTGCTTTCTTTACAGTAGAATGTTTGTATGCCTGTAATTTTATTTATTTATTAATTAATTTTTAAAGTATGTTTGGAAACAATGAATGGTTTTGTACACAATAATAGATATATAGCACACAGTTTGTACAAAAGATACCACGGTTCCTAAAACTTTTGAACAGTAGTGCATATCACACAAACAATTAATTAAAAATATAGTTAATTTTTATAGGAATTTAAAATGTATTTGCATCTAACTTGCATGAAGGAAAAGTGACTTGACTGTCATTGATTTTTGGTCTGATATCTTAATTTGGACTTGACATTGTAATCTAAAACTTTTAGCTATTAAACAAATATACTGTTACCGATGACCAAAATTGTGCTTACTGTTAATGTTTTGGATTTTCTTTACCAAAAGGGGGGGGGCTTATCACAGCATATCACAAAATCAAGACTGAAATTAGAAAGACGTGTTGGAACATTACTAGCTGACTATCGGTTTTCTTTTTTTCAAAAAAGGATACAAATAAATACAAATTGTTTAAAATTGTATTTTCAATGGTACTTAAATATTACTACCACAATGAGAATATCGATCAACCAATTTTAATAGGTTACCAGGTTAATCTTACTTTAACAAGAATGATGATGTACTACAACTTATCAAGCTCTAGACATCTGCTTCAACAGTGAATTTAAATAAGCATTAGCAGGCTTGGGAACGAAGAGAATAAAAGGGCAATAAATATATCAGCACATAAATAGCGTTGGTGAACCACTTCCATTTCCTCATGGCAGAGATCGGGGGAAGCGTAAGCCAGAAAGCGTTGCTGCAAAAGTCCCTCCACCACATATCCCGTAGAGCCTCCTCTCTCAAAGCCTTCAACCTTCAAGGAGTAACGCACACCCTCCCCTTCACTCGATTACATTTCATATGCACGACGCGCACACACTACATTTCTGGAGTTAGTTTAATCTGGTTATGTACCTCCCTAAAGAATTTCTTTTTTTTTTTTTTTTTTTTTAAATATGTGGTCGGTGGCTTCGAATAGCTTTATGCCGATTTTCAAGGATCAGTCGTTCTATTCGCTGAATGTTCACGACCAACAATGTTCAGAATAACTGCAGTGGGTTCCGAGCCGCAGAGCCCGGGATTATCATTCACAAACGTACAGCCTTCTTTCAAACGTTTGCACCATTCAAATGTTTTACTGAGACTGTCAATGTCAAAACTCAAACCTTCATTCATGAGAAGTTCTGTTACAAGTCCAGGTTTGTCTTAAACTCCCCTTGTATTATTAGGATACCACAGTACTGTCGTTTTCATTAATCTGTTTGGTCATAATGCATTCAAATCACAGATTTACACTAACGAGTTTCCAGTGTCAGCTGTTTGTAAAGCCCCTTTCTGATCTATTTTTTTTTTTTTTGCTTTCGGTTCTCTAAACCCCCCACGTCATGCACCCTAGGTGATCAGCTCAGACGTGAACAGCCGTGACACACACCTGGCATTATGACCGTGTCTTTAGTGACCACTCGCATTTCATACATTGTTTTCTCTGGAGAAAGGCTGTCAGGAACATTAATCAGAGTCGTCTTTAAATTTCAGGCAGAGACGTTTTGAATCTTGAGGTTGTTCGAATTTGAATCTTGTGGTTAGCTGACGAAGCTTAAATGAACAAGAGATGAGATGACGACTGAAGATATGAAGAGCTGCTTCTTTTATGCCTGCTGTTAAAGCGCTGCCTTTATCTGTCTCTCAAACTGTCTCGTATGTATAACGTAAGTTGCTTCTTCATCGCTTTTTGAAACACATCCAATGTATTATAAACTCTGTATCGAAAGAAATGACTATTTATACACATTCCGTCACATTATTCTTTCCTAAATGTCTTTGGCAGCTGTATAAGGAAGCGCAGTGAGGTGCGTGCATACTGACTCCGAAAGGGTGAGAAGGCGAATAAACCCAGGGCGGACAAGACGAGGCCAGAACACAGGGGGAAAAAAAGCAGTGTATCAGCTCCCAAAAAGATGGTTTAGTTCAAGCCATTAGGACACTTCAGTAATAGATTTGTCAAGTTTCAGAGTTGCATTTTCCTTTGAAGCATGTGTGACCTGAAGGAGTCTGTGATTGTAGTTACTTAACTGCATTGTAGGAGATTTGCATGAAAACAGCACAGACTATGGCACAGGGAGAACTTTTCACGAGGTCGGAGGCACAGCAAACAATGACCGGAGTCAATAGCCCCAACAAAAGGGTGAGATGTGAATGGAAAAGGGATCAGAGTTATTCACAAAGGGAGGAGAAGCGAGGGAAGGAGGAAAAGACTGGAGAAGGATCGAGCTGGGCAATGGGCGCAGGGCATTAGTGACAGGCAAAATTGTAGAGAGATGTAAAATATATCAAGAAAAACAAACAAACTAACAAAAAAAAAAAAAAAAACATCTCTTGCATTGAAAGACCACAGGAGGGAAAAAAAAAAAAAGAGCGTACATAAAAGAGTTTTTGCGATGAGTCAAGGGTTATTGTGTTGCCTACCTTCTGGGTAATCTGAATGAGATATTTCTATAAAGGGGGAAAAAGGTAGGGAAGAAAAAAATGGATTCTGAAATGTGAAGATTAAAAACAGCAAATATGAAGAAAAAAAAAAAGAAAATATTAAGACATAAAATCCCAGGTGGCCTGTCAAGTGAACTGAGCTGGCATGAGAGCAATTAACTGGGTTAACTGGAGGGAGGGCACAGAAGATATTAAGCAATGATGTTATCACAGCTGGATTTAAGTTAGCAGTTAATAAATATATTATTAATTGTGAACATTAGGATTTTTTTTTATGGGTTTACAAAGATTAATGAGATTAAAAGGGGGTGGGGTTCATGGTCATGTTTAGATCCATTATGGCATTTCTCACAGTGAAACCCATCCCTGCTCCATCACTACGAGGGATCAGTTCTTAGCCACAGATACATGTGCCTCTCCAAACCAGCTTGTCCTGAAAGAAGGGAGTAACTGCAAAGTCAACAGGCCAGACGTGAGAACGCCAATGGAAGACGATCCCATTCTACAATAACCATCCGGCAAAATGTGTTAAATACCTCGAAAGGATTTAACCAATATTTCTCTCTTATACGTGGAGACAAACTGTGCTAGTACGGACGTGACTTTAAAATAAGGTGATAAAGACCTCCATTGTGAAATACTGTTTTTAAGATGCCCTTGCCGTGTTGTCTACCTTTCTTTATATACTGTAGACATGGAATGAAAATACTACACTAATTCTTGATGAAGGTTTCACTTGGGGCAATTCAGCTATGCAATGGCAATCGATATGATGTTGCGGATTCTCCAAACGAGCTTCGTGCCCCGACTCCTTGACGAGGATACAGATGGTCCTGAGGGTCTTGTCGCCCTCTCAGTTTTTTTTTTTTTTTTTAATTATTATTTATTTAACAGCTTAAGGGATTCCAAGCCAACAGCCTGTAATGTCGATTCATTCCTCTGGGAGAAAAAAATCCCTAATTTAACCTCTGCGCAGGAGGGTTTAAAAAGTACTCAAGTTAATAACGGACGTCTGGTTCGGTTGTTCTTTTGCTTCTACTACTTTATTTGCTTTCACTTGAGCAAATGCACTTTCAGTCTGAAAGTGAACGCTGTTCTTAACAATTTTCACTAAAGGAGGCTTTTATTTCCTTATACCAAATTTGCTCAGCTAGCTCATTTAGTCGTGGTTAGCTTCTTTTGTTCAGGTACACACGACCTGTATAAACATTTAACACACTTTCACACTATCTTGATGCTAAATCTGTTCCCGAAAAATTAAATCTCCCAAAGATCTTGCTCGGTCAGTCATGCTTTTTGTCCACCTACTGTGCATAAACATTTAATAACCAGTAACTTAAATGTAACGAAGCTAAATCTGTCCGGAACTCACCTGCGCACAAATTTGGAGGTGAATTTGCTGAAGATGCCAGTACCGGTGCGACGGACCTGGCTGTTCCCGTGAGAGAGCGCCGGTGAGGCCGGGGGTCCGTTGTAGGTCGAGGCGTGCTGGTCGCGTGAGGCTCTCTGTTGGCCTGCGTGGAAAGTGCTTCTGCTCGTCACCCCTCTGGGGAAGTTGGTGCGGTCTGCTACCGTGGAGTTGCTTATATTGTTGGCTGAAGGAGACACTCTTTGTGGAACACCGCTGCTTTTTTTTTTTTTTTTTATAAATAGACATTTGAAAAATTTGATCAAGGTTAGTTAATTGGTGTGGCCAAGTACATTTTCATCACAATGTTGATCATTTTGAATATTTAAAATGTTCATTTCTTGAATTTATTTATTTCTTTTTATGATTATAATGTCTATCCTAATCATACATTTATTAAATTTTTTATTTCCACCCTAATCATAAATTTATTTTAAACTTTCTTAAATTAAAAACTATCATTTTTACATTTATATTAATTTCTTAATAAATCATTCTGCTTTAACGTCATGTCCAAGATAGAATCTTGCTTATTCATTACCTTTTTCATTATTTTACAATATACAGCCTTTCCCAAATTCCACATTTGTTGGACACATGAAGCACCGGTATGTGGGTCATCTGCCAGATATTGCTAAGTCTTGCAAGTTTATTTTTATCTAAATTACTTTTTGGTGCACAACTGGCATTTTCGTTCATTCCATCATTAGATCCACTAACGTCTTGCTGATTCTTTTCTTTCCTAAAGTTTTCTTTTTTGACATCTTGAGCGATAAATCTTATTAATTTTGGTATCTCACACATGCTTGTGAAAAGCTCCTAAGATGACAACGTAATTAGAAAGGCTTTAGGGTGGATGTCATTTTTTTGCACTAAAGCGAACATTCAAAAATGGAAAACATTTAAAAATGTGTATAATTTTTTCCATGTATAATCACTGTTTCAAATGATGTAATGGTCACATATTGCATTAAAATGTGGGATGGACGAATAAAATACAACAGTCAGTCTGAGGAGACAATGAAGTTACCAGATGCAGTCATAACCTTTAAAATATTTTCACTAGTGAAATACAAATACAACAATCTGAGCATGTGTATACATACAACAAAAAGTATACATACTCCATGTTATCGATGCCCTTTTTTAAACAACAAATCGAATTGTCAGCAATGTATAGTAATACGTTTCCTCTAAAAATGTCAGTATTAGCACCATCATTGATGCCATCACATCAACGTCAGAAGAGAGGCATGTATTTTTCATTTTGAAGTGTGTATACCTTTGTTTTG
Organism: Clarias platycephalus; assembly: GCA_030068275.1. Lineage (NCBI taxonomy): Eukaryota > Metazoa > Chordata > Actinopteri > Siluriformes > Clariidae > Clarias > Clarias platycephalus. Next base: position 5,702,925 of record JAQQZT010000011.1, read on the forward strand.
GCCGACTCTGTATTTGTACAGTACAAACACCGACAGGCATAAAACATTACCAATAGGATGGGATTGCCCAGAATCACACATCACGTTGTGATACCTAGGTGCCGATTCGATTCGTATTGCGATTCTGTTAGTATCGTGATTTTATAACTATCGCCCTTTTTTTTTGTTTTTTAAGATATATTTTGTTACAAAAACAAACTTGCCAAATTATTTGTTCCTACTAGACAGGATGGTGTGCTGCCTGCCAATGTATGAATAGTTTAGACCACCACTGTAGGATTAAAGAGAAATGGCAACATTTCACCACCTCAAATGTAATTTGAATTTTTTTTTTAACCAAACTTTCCTACAGAGCCATTTTACTTCAGTAAAGATTTATTCCTAAAGAATTTCAATATTCACTAAAAGACAGAGAGAATAAACTAAACAGGCATGTGACCTGGGCAGTATGTTAAATCCATGCCAGACCAGAGATTTATGTTAAATTAGCAGCCATTGGTATAAACCTTTACCTCCACTTACCATATTCAAACCACTCGCATGCATTTTAGTACTCAGTCACAGGAATCCCGTTCAATGAACAGAACCAAACTCGGCTTTGTTAGTGTGGTGTGAATTAAAACTGAAGAGGAGGAAGGAATTCACACATACAGTACTACCATGCAGAGCTGTAACCGTACCTCGACAGTGAAACAGACTCGAGTATAACACGATGCTGTGACATACAAGTTAGAACGTGCATGCTGAATAAGGGTGGTGTTAGGAGTACATCTCTGATGCGTGTGTGTGTATACGGTGAGATTATTTTTTTTCCCTTCCCTGATGAGAAGGCGTGCATTAAGACGGACGCAGGCTGATAGACGGGTGCGCTCTGAGGCAGAGAGTCGAGGCAGCAGGCACTGGCGAGTGTGTGGGCGGAGAGCTAGAACGTACTGCCGTCTGATTCCAAACCTCAAACCACATCACAAATGCTGTTAAGAGTTGAGCGGAAAATGCACTTCTGCACTGATCTGAGATCGTCGCTACTGTCTTCATGAGAACAGGAGCAGGATCTAAAGAGAGAAACGGCTCTATAATCGGTGCGAAAGTGCAATTTCCAGCTGGATTCGTCGGTGAGATATGTATGCAGGAGCAAAGTAAGAAGCCTGGAGTTATATAACAGATCAGGAAAGATGTTAAAGTTTTGTAATGGGTAGAGCTATTTCAGCGTGAAATGGGGCAAGAGGTGTTCTGTTGTAAGCAAAGGCATAAACAGTGAGAGTGAAAGAATAGAGAATAATGCAAATCTTGGTTATTTGGAAGATCCTTATGCCTTGAGCAGGCCTGCTCTTTGGCTCCAGCCCAGCGTTGAAGCTGCGCTGCCACTTGCCTGGGCAGATGTGCATGGAGGTCTGGGGAGTTGGGGTGGGCAGAGGTGGACAGGGACTTGTGATGGCGGGGGCGGGAGGAAGAAGAGGAAGTTAGAACAGCAGCTGCCGATGCGGTAGAGGCGCGGGACCCTGGTGTGCTCAAGCTGGGGGGAGAAACATCCACAAACCCCTTCCTCGAACCCCCAACACAGGATGGGGGGGGTGGGAGAGGAGTTTGAAGACGTGCACATGTTAGAGACAAGCACATGGAGGACTGGATGGCTGGTGGGACACGGAATTACATAAAAATAAATAAATAAATAAATAAATAAATAAAGAGAAAAGTTCAACATGTGTTATATGGTTTTGAGCTTTGCATTGGCCTAGTTTGGTTAGAAGCACATTATTCTTTCAGTCATTCAGTACAAAGATAAACTTCTCAAAAAAATTTTTTTTTTTTTATTCTCATGAAAGCAAATGACATATAGGCCTTTTCCCAGCGCACAAAGCATCAAGAAGCTAGAACTGTTCGCTCTGGTTAGCATCAATAGTTCAAAAATGGAACGTTAGAATTTCTCATTTTAGTTTCTCTACACCATAATTTCAGCACTCAGCACGTTTTGAGTGCTTGCCATTCATGACACCTTGTGCTCGTTTTTAATTTAACCGACAGCGCTCACTGATACTGCTCTATGTGCTCAGATCAGCCAGCTTTACACTTCCATTTAAAGATGCTGTTTATCAGGTCACTTTTCCTTGACACACTACATGGCTGAACGTTTGTGGACACCCGACCTGATCACTCATGTGTGCTTCTTTAGTAGGGCTGATCCCTCGATTAACTCGAGTAATTCGATTAAAAATAAATTATCAAGGCAAAATCTTCTGCCTCAAAGCTTGGCTTTTAATTAAATTTTAAAAGCTTGCGTTATGTTTTTGCGCAATTATTTGTTTGCCGTGAAACAGCGCACTTCCGGATGCAAGCCACCAGTAAACACCGACGAAGTAGAAACGCTTACGTCACCCGCAAAGAATGTATGGCACTGTAATGCACTTAATCAACTTTATTCCTTTCCTTGTATTGTGAATAATGACATGATAAAATGCTGTATGTATTTAAAAAAAAAAAATCTAAAAAGAAAACCAATTTCTCTTATATATTATACATTGCTGTTTAATAAGCAAAAGTACACTTTATCCGATTACTCAATGTTTGTTGCATCTGAGGTGCTGTTTGTTAACTGGTGATTTCTGAGGCTGGTGACCCTACATGAACTTCTCCTTTGCAGCAGAGGTAAGTTTTGGACTTGCCTTCCTGGGAAGGTCTCCATGAGAGACAGTTTCATCTCAGGGCTTGATGGGTTTTGGAAATGCAGTTGACAATACTGTTCTTGCAAGAACTATTCCAGTTAGGCTGACCTCTGTGTCTTAAAATAACTTCTCTACTGTTGTTACAGAACTGTAGATAAATGTACTAAATGTAGAAAATAAATTACTACACAAGAACAAAGAAATCCCAAACTCTTGAGCCATAGTGTACGGATGGTCAGGTGTCCACATACTTTGGAAAATATAGTGCATTTTTATGGCATGCTGTCTGCTTCGCTTTGAATGCGAATCACTAATTGTAAAATACATCCATATTGCTGTCATTTTGTCACATTTTGCAAAACAAGTATTATTATTATTGGAGTGTTATTTATTAATTAATTTAACGAATTAAATTTTTTTTAAAAATTATAAAATAGGCTGGACAGATCTACAGAAAGAGTACCAGCATCCAATCCATTTGTTTGTGCCATTGGTTGATCTTGTCATAATAGACTAAATTTAACGCCCAAGACATGTTTTTAGATTAACTTGGGTAACAAACATTTAATAAAACTAAATAACTATTTATATGAACAAGTCTACTACACCGAACTGACCGAGATCATTTCAGTCACCTCTCAGGCTGTCAGAGGAACAAGAACTCGGCCCTTGTTTAGGTTTGTCCTTGTATTTCAGTGTGCAGTGGGAAAATAAAAAAGCTAAACACTAATAACAAATCAAAAATCAGATGGCCGTAATGATCTGCCTGTACTTTAGGGAAATTAAACTGGGTTAAACAGATGATAATTCAATCATTTGGTACGTTTGCCTGGAAAAGCCGTGATTTACATCTGAAAAGCAGAGAGAAGCTTAAAAGGGGGAGAAGCTACAGGCTGTGAGAGTAATGCATTCTAAGAGCAGAGAGAATTTGTATGTTAAAGCAAATTTGCATGCGATACGCGTGTGCGCGCGCGTGTGTGTGTGTGTGTGTGTACCACAGCATGTGCACTGAAGGAAGTGCCATTTTTAAACATCAGACGCACAAGCATCAGACATAAGTGAGGTAAAAAGATGAAAGATCGTGCTTGCATGCGAATTAGAGGTGCGTACGAGTGTGTGTGTGTGTTTTGGAGGTGATCATGCTTGACCCGAGACTTTTGCTACGCTGCACCTTAAACGTGCACAAACCCACGCAGTATGGCGTCTCCTTCTTCTTCTTCTTAGTACAGACTGTACACTCCACTCACTCACTCACTCATGTCCATTTTCTATCCATGCAAACACACACTAATCACTCGCATACTCTTTAGTGCTCGCGCTCTCTTTCTACCCGCTTGTGCACACACCACCCACTCTCGCGCACTCTCCTTCTATCCACCCACTCGCGCGCACTCACTCTCCTTCTACCCACTCGGACACACTACTCATTTGTGCTCTCTTCTTTGTATCCAGTCACATGCACACACTGTGCACTTTTCTATCCACAAACTGTCTCTCTATTCACTTGTACTCTTTTCTATCCGCTCACACTCCCTCTATCTACCCACAGCTTTCCACTTTTCACTCTTTTGCACCAGGTTACATTAAAAAATGTAAATGAAATCATGGTTTTATTTTCCGTAGGATTCTAAAAGAATAATTTCTCTGTTCTTTTCTCTGATGCTTGGTGTGTGATCTTTTTTTTTTTTTAATGATGTAACAAATGTAATGTAGCTAACAAACCATTTATCTCACCTCAGATATTTTCTCAGTAGGAACCCTGGTGTAATAAATTTGTAACGACGTCGTGATAACACCCTACATTGGGACAACTTTGTTTTTGAAAGTTAGAATGACTGATAAAAATGTCGATAATGTTGAATGAACGTCTTAAACATATGATTAAAAAAATAATAATAAATAGAATTTAAAAATTAACCTTTTTCTGGAGCTCACCACATCCATGGTCCCTTAAATCATTCAATCAATCATTGTTTAATTTTCTTTAGAAATACTTTTTCCTTGAGGCGCATCATAGCACTCAAATTATTGTATTTTTAATAGTTGTTTTTGCACAGCATCCAAACTGCATCACGTTTACTTCCACAGAACAAATCTTAGACGTTAATTATGTTTGTTTGTTTTTTTATCCTTTGACCCGACTTCTAATTTAATACTTCGTGAAAATTGTTGTTGTCCAGGATTTTTGTTGGAAGTGCACAGCGCTCTCCCTGTGTTGGCAAGTTTGAGTCCAACTCAGGTTATCAGTTCGGTATTAATATTGGTCTGAAATCATTTATGCAATAGTGTGTTATCCGCTGCATTTGTACGCCGTTATCCGAATGTCATGTAGTCAACGTTGTTCCGACGTCATTACCTTGAAGTTTTGCTAACTTTCAAAAAGACCCTAATTCCAGAGTTGTCCTAATGTCTGTAACGTTGCCAAATTAACGTCACCATAACCAAAAATTCTATAACCGGATGAGCAAATCATCATATACTCGCTTCAATCAATAGTAGTCTTATTGTATTTAAAAAAATAAAATAAAATAAAAAACAGTCTGTATTTATTCATTGCTCAAGATTGTTCATATCCACATCACTACTCATGCAAATCTGCTAAAAATGATGCAAAGCTTGTGGTTGTTCAAAATGGCTGCTTGCATAATGATAAGTTTGTTTCTTGTCGCATATATGTGTCTATAACCCCACTAACAACTAAGCCTGTGTAGCATTACTTAGGAATGGTGCTTGTTTAAGGTGTATAGGTAAACTGTGTGGGTATAATAATTTTTTACAGTAATTTACAGAAAATAAAATAAAAGAAGACCTTCATGCAATCAGTAAGCATGCTCGCTCCAGTGTAAACCCAAACATCTTGATTAATTTAGGCTCAAATTTTTTTAAAAAAAAGACAGATCGGATTTCAGCCTCGTGCTTCACTGAACATGCACGAGTGTGAGCTGTTCTACTTCTCCAATACACAACGCGTCAAACACACGATCCACAACATGAGGAGTACCTCAGGGATGATTCAGGTTAATATGATGTGTGCTTTTCTTTACTACAGTGTGTGTTTGAGGAGATGAGTATGTACCTGTCCTTGCCATTCTGTACACCCAGAGTAGATCTCTCAGGACCTGGAGAGCTTCTCCCACGACTCGTACCAGTTGAAAGGATGCTGTTCTGTATGGCACAGAAAGGAGAAAAATGGGCATCAAACACAGTTACGCTATCGCTGCCAACTCCGCTACTGCTAACAGGAAGGAAGGGGGAAAACTAACGGTGGACGGGGTCGGGGTTTTCTTTCGGTCGGCTGTGCTCAGCGGGCTGGGAGGAACTTTAGCCGAGCTGCCTGAGCTTTTTCTCCCGTAGTCTTCAGCGATGTGCTTACTGTCGCCCTGAGTGCGCTTAACCGGCACAGACAAACCTGGTACAGGGACGAAGGGGGAAAAAAAATAATAAAAATGACCTGGATATAAGCGCACGCATGAAGCGGGGGAAAAAAAAAAAAAAAAAAAAAAAACTGCATGCAAACAACTTCTCATGCTTCTTGTGAGGTCAGTGTGTCTTACTTTGGTCTGTCGATCGGCGCGGCTTCTGGTTCGAGGTACCGCGTTGTACCTTGTGAGAAGGTGATTGGGCATTGTTTGTGAGGTCGATGCTTGGGCGGGGCTTTATTGAGAAATCGTCCAGCTGGGGTAGAAAGCAGCGAGCGTTATTAATTGAAAGAAAGCGGCGTTGCCACAATACCGAAAGCACAATTATCGCAATGAAATAAACAAGCTGTGTTTATCAGTCACATGTTTATTTTTCTCCTGCGACGTCACTGAAGTGCCATTTTGGAGATATGTAGTGATAAAGGAGATGCGTTCTAAAGGAGATTTCAGCTGAGAAGGGAGACACTCTGGGGACTGGAAGGACGTTATTTGAATAAACTGTCGTCTATTTAAAACAATGATCTGTTCGTCATGACCGCAAAAACTTGGACCCAGTCCCAACCTCATACTAGGATATCACAAACTCTTCTTTATGGTGTACATGACATGTTTACCAATGGAGGAAAAAGAAAGGAAAAAAAAAGCGCTATAAATCCCTTAAAGCCTACAGACTTTTTATCAATTGATTTGGATAGAATAAACCGATGGAAATTGATCATACAGAAACAGAATGCAAGAAACTGACAAGTCAAATGTTTGCTAAAATGGCTTGCGCCCCTACAGTCTTATGCAAAAGTTTAGGCACCCTTTGATAAATAACAGATTTTGGTGATTTTTTATTTATTTATTTTTTTAAATGCAAAATATTTTCAGCAAACTTCCAGCCAGTGCCCAAACCCCCCAGCCACTGGATGCAGTGCCGGTCCCAAGCCCGGATAAAATGGGAGGGTTGCGTCAGGAAGGGCATCCGGCGTAAAACCTGTGCCAAGTTGTTATGCGGACCAAGTGTCCGCTGTGGCGACCCCTTGCTTGGAGCAGCCGAAAGACCAACGACGACATTAATGCATAGTTACTGTGCAAACGTTTGGGCACCCTACATAATCAGTACTTAGTAACACCTCCTCTGGCAGCTATCACAGCTTGCAAACGCTTTTTATAGCCAGCTATAAGGCTTTCAATTCTTGTACTTGGATTTTCTCCCATCTTTCCTTGCAAAAGGCTTCTAGTTCTGTAATATTCTTTGGTTGTCTTGCATGTACAGCTCTTTTAAGATCTACCTAAAATGATGTTTAAATCAGAGGACTGTGTTGGCCGTTCCAAAACCTTCAGCTTACGTCTCTTGAGGTTTTCCATAGTGGATTTCAAGGTATGTTTAGGATCGTTGTCCTGTTGTAGAAGCCATCCTCTTTTCAGCTTCAGCTTTTTTACAGATGGTGTGATGTTTGTTTCCAGAACTTGCTGGTATTTAGTGTAATCCATTCTTCCCTCCACTTGTGCAATGTTTCCGGTGCCACTGGATGCAACACAACCCCAAAGAATGATAGATCCACCCCCAAGCTTAATAGTTGGAAAGTTGTTCTTTTCATGAAATGCTGCTCCTTTTTTCTCCAAACATGCCTTTGCTGATTTGCTGAAGAGTTCTTTTTTAACTTCATTGGTCCAAAACGCATCAGGCTTCTGTAGATGTTCTGTTGCATACGTCCGATGTTGGATTTTATGTTGGGGATGCAGGTAAGGTTTTCTTCTGCTGACTCTTCCATAAAGGTCTTGTGGAACGGTGCACCACCACTCCTGACTCTGCTAAATCTTTCTGCAGGTTTTGATTTGTCTTTCTGACCAGCCTATGAGCAGTTCTCTTCTGAGTTTTCTTGGTCTTCCAGGTCTCATCTTGACCTCCACAGTTCCCCTGAACTGCCATCTCTTAATTACACTTCTCACTGCTGACAACGCTTTGCTATCTTCTTGTAGCCTTCTCCTGCATTTTGGGCATCAATAACTTTCGTTTTTAGAGTCTTACACAGCTGCTTAGAGGAACCCATGGTTGTTGAGTGTCCACAAGTGTGTGCACAAGGTTTGAAGAGTCAAAGTATTTGTAAAGCTTTAAAATTAGCATTTACTAATGAGAGCTGTTGCCATGCATCAGATCTAACGAGCTGATTAAGGTCTGAAACCTGGGTAAAAGAATCTTATTTTTTATTTTTGTTCAATTCATGGCATAAGAAGTAATTATGCATCAATGTTTGCAGAGAATATTGTGCTTTTTCTTCATTTCCAAGAGAGACTTGTGTTAACATCTTTTCAATTAAAAAAGTCACCAAAATCTGTTATTTGTCAAGGAGTGCCTAAACTTTTGCATAAGACTGTATTCTGTGTTCAGGATGATTAACCGTCGTATAATGTTTGCGCGTGTTTGTTATAGGTAACCTAACTTCCGGTTTCTTTACTCTTTAAGGTTCTTTGGTTCTTCTTTATTTTGCTGGAGTTTGTACACTAGTAATGGAACAAATTAAAGGAGAGAGAACTAACTTGGTGAGAGCAGAATACCTCCAAAATGGCGATTAAACACTCTTCGATTAACGTGAGTTTTACATCAATTTTTAGTGTGCTTAATTATTTACATGATTTTTTTTCTCACAGTGTTAATTACAAATACAAAAATACAATTGCAATTCAGCCCAAACACAAAATCAACTATACGACTTGGTTTGCTGCTTATAAATCATGAATGAACATTTGTGTTTTTTCACACCTGCCAACCCCGATCATTGTCAAAGGTCTAGATCTAACCTCCTGCTTTATTTATAGTTAAAATAAAGACCCTAGGAAATATTACATGCATACTCTTTCTGACTATTCTAGGAAAAAGACCAGAGTTCACAACAATTAATAATTAAAGTGTCTCAACCTTAATTAAAACAGACGAGCAACAGCTTACCCCCCCCAGAGCGGCTGGTGGTTACCGTAAAACCCTATGTACGCGTGCACTCCAGTCTCCTGCATCACAGAGTGTAAACCCTGTATTTTATTGAATTAATTATCATAACTTAAAATGTTAGAAGCAAAAGTTTATTTTAAGGACACGGTTGTGTAAAGCTGCTTTACGACAATGACAATTGTTAAAAACGCTATACAAATAATATTGAATTGAATCTCATTTGAGTCAAAACCTTTTTTTTTTTAAAAAGCAGTAGAAGGAAGTACAGCTTTAACCCATATTTGGTGGAATCATAAGGGGAAAAATAGTTAATTAACGTAAAAATGCATTCGTAGATTTTGTTTCACATCAACAAACTGAAAACGGTTCTACTGTCCTGGACAAAAAAAATAAAGCGTGAAAATCTAGTCAAAACAAGACTTGAAAGGGGTTGTGGCTTCAAAGCACGGTCAGGTAATATCAGACCCGCCTACACGACTGTCAATCATTTCGGATTCATATGTCAAAAGGCTCACCTGCTATTATTATTATTATTATTATTGAAACAATCAAGCTATTTTGTTTTTGTTGCAGAAAATTCCTAAACACACACAAGACCAGGATCATAAACCATGTGTTTTTACCGACACGTCCACATACCTCTGAATTCCTGTAGTCCAGTAATAAGTAAGTTGCCATGATTTCATCATACTTCTGGTTGATAAGGGAGTCATGTATCTCATCTTGACTGTATCCCATTTGTAACATGATATCTGGTGTGGGTGAAGATAAATTAAAAATATATATATAATAATATATATAAACAAACAAACAAACAAACAAACAAACAGTCTTTATAAAAAAAATAAAATAAAAAAAAAACACAACCATTTCCAAAACCTACACCCCCGTGTCTCCATCCCATCCACCCTCTCCCCCACCCCGTACAATTTGCCCAGCCGACCGACACCAGACGTCTGCCCCACCTCTCTTCCAACCCCCTGCACTGCCGGGGTGCTGACCTGTCCTCTTGGGGTCCTTGTAGTCGGGCTGAGGCTCGATGTAAGGCAACAACTCATCGTCCTCATAGCCCACGTTCATCCACCGGTCCTTCATGATCTGCTGCTGGAGGAAAGCACAAAGACACAGAGACGAGACAGAGCACAGGTGTAGTTTAAAGTTGCTAGAAATGGACGCTAGCCTGTAAAGTAAGGAAGTAAATTTCGGAGTCAAGCTCGAATAGACTCTCTCAAAAGCGACCTGTCAGCCGTTACAAACCTCAAGGCTCCCTCTCTTGGTGGGGTTGAGGATAAGAAATTTCTTCAGCAAGTTCTCACAATCCGTGGACATGTAGAACGGGATTCGGTACTTCCCTCTTAAAACGCGTTCGCGCAGCTCCTGCAACATTTAATAAAAAAAATAAAAAATAAAAATAAACAGCTCATGAGCATTCAAAAGTTATCAAAGCTCCCAGTGACATGACTCCCATCCATATCCATGTCTCACCTTCAGGTTCTGTCCGTCGAAAGGAAGCGAGCCGCTGACCAGTGTGTACAGGATGACTCCCAAACTCCACACGTCCACTTCCGGCCCGTCGTACTTCTTTCCCTGGAAGAGTTCTGGAGCCGCGTACGGGGGGCTGCCGCAGAACGTGTCCAGCTTGTTGCCCATGGTGAACTCGTTACTGAAGCCAAAATCGGCGATCTTGATGTTCATGTCAGCGTCCAGGAGCAGGTTTTCAGCCTGGATAAAAGGAGATCGGATAAGGATGAAGAGGAGTCATGATTATATACACATACATATAGACCACTTAGAAATAATCAAGCACTAGCTTTGGTCATACATGTTGAGCAGAAATTATTATTTTTTTTAAATCTGAACATGTAACAAAATCACCTCAATTATCTTAAACCCACAGTTAAACAGGGTAGGTGAGGTCGAGGGTAACGTCTGGGAATACGAGCGTCTTATTACGACATGCATGAGGAAAATCAACAAATTAACGTTTTTCCAGCAGTACACATGTTTTTAACCATCGTTGGGTGCTGTTACCACGGCAACTCAACGATAATCAGGCCTATTCAGAACAGACCTCATATCTTCCTCAGATATTAATTAATCCAGGTGTGAAATGTACATTTTAAAAGCAAGCAATGCAATCAAATGTGCAAATGGAGGCAAATCTAATCAATCAATCAATCGTGCTGGATTTGTTCACATCAGTACTAATTGTGTCTGAAAATCAAGAATCTGATCAAGTGCAGAGGCGTCTGAGAAGCTAAATCTGTGATGAGTGATGAAAATGTCTGGGTGCAAGTCCGTCCAAGCTCCCTAACCCTATCTGCTTCAGCGGTGCTGCATCATGACCGACCCTGCATTATGAACTCAGTTGCTGAAATGCGTACGTGACGAATAAAGATTTTAACTTGCCTTAAGATCTCTATGAACGATGAACTTCTGGTGACAGTACTGCACTGCTGAAACAATCTGCAAAGACAAACAAAAGCAAAGTAACATCTAATAGAGTTCGAGTTGTTTTTCAGATGAAAAAGTAACCGTCCCATTTTGGAGACCTTTAAGAGTTTATGTTAACTTAGGAGTATAATATGGGTCCTTTAAAATAAATAAATAAATAAATAAATAAGCTACAAAAGTGACCAAATGATTACTTCTTGGCTCCTAAGATTCAAAGTGAACGTGTTTTGCAGTAAATGTTAAAGTTTACTTTAAAAAAAAAAAAGAAATATCCAGTACTTTTACAAGCTCTGCGTGCGTCCTACATTCACAGCGTCTCACCTGTCTAAATTTGGCTCTGGCTTCTTTCTCTTTCATTCTGCCATGCGCGACGAGGTAATCAAACACCTCTCCTATACCAGGATGAATGAGAGACAGAGAGAGAGAGTCAGAGGGATGACAAAAGCTTGATTTAAGAGTACTCTGCAGACAGCATAAACAGAAAACAAGATCTGAAAGAGCTACTTTCATGACACTGCAAAAGACGGGGAGGAAAAAAAAAAAAAGGCACCGCCTCAGTTTCTGGTCAATGAGCTGCAGTAGATGTGGGAACCGTAGGTTATTTGCTCAAAACAGGAAAGATAGCGAAATTTTCTTGTTGTTCTAATCAAAAGATAACTTTGAGCACACTTCCAGTTTGGAAATATTTTCAGAAGTTTAAAAACCTTTAGGTGATTTTCAAATGGAATTCGAAGGAACAGAAAAATAGGTACTTTTCTAACGAGCAGAAATTGTAGAAGTGGCGTCTGCTCTACTACTAAACACTGCCAAGAGAACATTTAACAATCTGTGGTTAATTAACAACATGAGACACGGCCCAAAAGGTAAACCGGAACATTTCCTCAAAGTGGCAAGCAGGAGTTATTTCTGTGAATCATGAATTTTCACTCTGAGCGCTCAGACCTTTTAAAAAGCTGCTTTTACCTTTAAGTTTATAACTGCACAACAAAGGGAAAAACAACCCTCAAACAATCTCAAACGCCTCTGTGCTCGCGCTGTGTACTTTAATGGCATCAGAAACCACCGAGACAGTCACACGTGTTATTTTTTACGCTATGATCACGGGACACGCAGTGCAGTTAATGTAAACCACAGAATTATCTCAGAAAGCGTTACAGCTCACGTCACTTCCTACTGAAACTCAAACACGTCTGTGAAAAACATGTTACCTCATATACATCACAGTAACTACATGCAGCATTCGTATCATATTATTCTAGAATATTTTTGCTTTATTTGTATATTATATGGAATTGTACAACAGTGAGTTCTGACTGAGTAATGACCGAGTTGTCTGCAAGCAAGCGAAAAAGCAGTTACGATAAAGCTGGTAATGCATTGCAAAGTGCACGCACGTGACGATGTTCGCCAGACATGTGATCTAACCTCTAAACGAATGTTCGTATCTTCGTAAGTTTGTAAATCGAATGTTCGTATGTAGGGGACTTACTGCATTTGACTTTTATTATTGCATTTCAACATAAACTTAGTAAAGTGATCTCGTTGCAGGCCCAGTTAGTAAAAAGTAATACAATTCTGTAATAAAATAAAATTGATAAATTTTGCAATAACATAATAACGTTAGTAATAAAATTCTGGCTAATGCTTTCTACTTTTTCAAGAATAACCTGCAATGAGCTGATTTTACTGATATTTTAATTAACTGATTACAGACTTTTGAATCACTTCAGTCAAGGCTAATAACTTAAAAACATGTTTCACATGTGCAGTGTTTGAAACATGATGCATTTTGATTGTGGTTAAAAATCGAGCTGATCCTGAGTCAGCCCAAACACAGGAAGTGAACCAAAACTGCGATGCGTTATTTAGGAGATGTGAACTGCTAAACTGGGCGGCGAGGGGAGAGTTAAAACCGCTGTGGAAACACACACTGACAAACAAAAAGAAATAATGGAAGCTAGAGCTGTGCGATGATTTTGCGATTAATCGATTTTGTATTGGTCAGTTTTCGATTCAGAACTAATTCACACATTATAGATGATTTAGGGTTTTATTTGGCCCAACAATTTGAATGTATTAATTATTATTAAAAGTATTAATTTCTTTCTGATTTAGACAGACCAACATGGAAAAGCCTCCTTAAAGGATGCAATCCATAATGCAATTTATTTTAATCCATTGAGAAAATCTACTCTGTATTTTTAATTATCTGAAGCCTGAAAAGTGTACAGAATACCTGAGAACAACCTGCGACATACAATGCGTCCATTGACAAGTTTCACCTGACACCACATTTGGTGCTTTGCGAACCGACCACCCTAGGCACTGACGTTGCTTGGATGTTACATGCGGTTCTCAACTTGCGATTGGGTGGCTGTACGTCTATACTACAATAATATAATGTATGTTTAATACTCCTAACCTACTGAACATCATAGCTTGGCTAACCCTTACCCTTAAATGTGCACAGAACTTTGTAAAAATATTACAAAGGCAATTTTAACCAAAAAAAATAATAAATCTCGTGGCAACACAGTACACTACAGATAATCAGTTGTTTACCCGCGTGATAGTCTGGCTGACTTTGAGACGTAGACAAACATTGGAAGCCTCTACGATTTATGCACGTTTGTTTAAAAAAGGAGGAGAACGTGACCCCTAAGGCACAAGCAAAAGAAGTGCTGGTGTTAATGAGTATATGAGTTTAATGCAAATGAGATAAAGAGGGATTTCTGTGGAAAAGATTTCATGCCAGAGTGAAAAGCAATTACACCAGCAGGAGGTAGGGAAAAGAAGAAAAAAACAAAACATGAAACACAATATACAAACGGCTGTGCGGATTGCATTTCTGTGTGCCATGACTTTCACTGTAAGAAGTGAAGCGTGAATAAAATGTGTTTACTTCTGACACATAGTGATTATATATATAAAAAAAAAAATTTTTTAAACAGTACACTGCTTATTTCTTTTCACTAACCGATCAAGCGACGTGAGAACAACGTCTAGCTTTTTCAATGTGTGATATTTTCCCCATATAGCAAAATAAATAAAAACCGGTAGAGATTTTATAAATATCGAATTGATAGTAAAATTTTTCCAGATTAATTTATTATTTTTTTTAACAATTTAACTATTAATCAATCAAATGTAGCCCGTTCCTTATAACCTTAGCTTTTTCACTCAAAACCAAGCGTAGCATTAAAACAATTGAGAATGCAAGAGTTTAACATTTACTTTATAAAAAAACATGTATAATTTTATATATAATATTATATAAGCAAATAACTTACTGTTCCCACATTGGATGAAAATGCGTCAACAATTATATAAATACAGGTGCGCAATACCTGTAGGATTATAAAGAAAAGGCGAGCGGCTCGAGTGCCTTTGAAGTCCCAAAACTCAACTTGACAGCGAGCATGCTGGGTTGAGTGGCTTCTGAAGTGGGCGTACGGGGTTCCAACGCATGCGATTGTCAACTAATTAGTGCCTGCAGTTGTTTTGAGACTGGTGTAAGCGTGTGTAATGTGCTGCCTTTAGACTAATTCGCTTATAGTTTGGATAAAAGGGAAGATCGAAGTAATGTAACGTCATGAAAATGTGTTTCTGTTGCGCCCTTGTTAGCTTCTGTGCTTCGGTACAGAATCGTTTATATCGAAGGCTGATCGGCTAATCATGGGTCACGGCCAATTAAACTGAAAACCAGCGAGTTCTGGTCACTGACCGAATCCCCCCCCCCCCACCATCTCTACAATATGATACGTGTATCGGGTATGGGTAGTATTACTGCTACGATCCATGTTCTAGCTGAAGCGAAGATCGCTTGGTGAAATGCAGTGAAGTGATTCGGATTGCTTTTAAACTGAACTGAACAGTATATGGCAAATTGAAATCATTGCGTTTCTCCATAGATTGGGAGAATTATTGAATGCGGGGGAAAGAAGAGAAAAATACAGAAGTAACATAAATTGACTGTACGATTCTATATGGACTTGAAAGGTGTTAAAGCCAAAGAGATGTAGAAGAACTCGAACCTCCGCTGGCGTACTCCATAACCAGGTAAAGTGTCTTCTCGGTTTCTATCACCTCGAACAGTTTCACTATGGACAAAAAGACAAAAAAAAACAATAAATAGTCAAGGACTGGATTGGAAGAAGAAAAAAAAAAACAGGTTATTCATGCTAAGCCAGTTGAAGTTTTTTATGATCTACATGATATATTGACAAAGGAGTAAACATTTGGGGTATTAAAAAAATAATAATAATAATAAAGTGTAGGAAAAAACAGAAATTCCAGCTTAAACTAGTTGTCTGGTAAGTAAAGCTCACCGATATTTGGGTGATTCAACAGCTTCATGATCCTCACTTCCCGAAAAAGCTGCGAACGAGACAAGAGTTCATGCTTGATGTACAGCAGATACATCATATATTTGTACTCAGGAAGTATTTGAGCCTAATTTGGTGTAATTAGCTCGCTTCTTTGGCCTTGAGCGAAATCAAAGTCGAGCGTTTCCAGGATGAACGAGAGAAGCTCTAATGAGCGAGGGACTCGATGTGAGGAAGTCGAGGCGTGTACTGCTAAACAAGCGGCTCTATTTCAAAAGGTTTGAGTGAAAAAAAAAAAAGAAAAAAAAAAGGGTAATTAAAAAAACCCAAGTTCACTGAAGATGACCTCACCTTCTGGAGACTGGAGGAGTTGAGCTGAGTCTTGTCGATGATTTTTACAGCCACCTGAATGCGACAGGAATTCAAAGTGAGTGTCATACGAGAGGTAAAATCTGAAGAATGTTCAAACGTGTGGGACTTCCAGGGTAATTTATCCGCATCGTTACATAAAACCAACACAAGGAAATGTTACCAGGAGAGAGATTTCGTAATGTTTTTGACGAAACAGTCCTCAAGACTAAACACGTATACACAAGGAAACCGATGACAGGACCACCAAATAAACAGAACGTGACTCGAAGGAAAGATCGTAGACTGTTGGCTGACTTCAGCCTTGACTGGTCCTAGCAGAGATCACAATCTAACATCATCAGGAAACAATTCAGCGCACCACATGGTGATTACAGAGTGGCGCACAAGCAATAAGTACACACACACAAGTTTCTCTTTTTCTTCTACTCTATCATTCTATAAGGCCTTGTGTGGTTTTGTGTGCTGGGTCAGTACGTCAGTCAGTATGGAGGGGCAGACAACTATAGTCATGCTGTCGCACATTAACAAGCAGTGGTGATGTACTGAGTGTGAACTGTGAAGTGTTCAATGAACCACTTCATCGTGCAAAAAAAAAAAAAAAGAAAAGAAAAGAAAAAAAGGGCCCTGTAGAGACATTGTGGGAGGGCTGAGAAATTGGCAGCCTCAAGAACCAGTAAATAATAATAATTTTTAAAAAAAGTCTCATTCGTCTATAGTATATATACAAAACAATAAGTCGGATATTTAATCCGTGTGCATTACAATAAGCACATCACGCTGAGAAAGTATCAAAAGCAGTTTGATCGTCACCTCTTTGCCGGTGAGGACGTGCCGAGCCAGTTTGACTTTTGCGAAATTCCCCTTTCCGATGGTCTTCAGCAGCCGGTATTTACCGATGTGCGGCTGGTCGTCGGCTGCGGTGGCCAGCGAGTTGCGGCCGCGAGGCATGTTGGAGCGACCACCGGCCTTAGAGTCGGAGTGAGCCTGAGAAACAAACACAACACGACCTTAGCCCGCCAAGTTCTTCCTGGTTTATAGGGTTACGATTCATTTTCCACCAGACAGTGGATAGAATCGGTGAAACCTGCAGAGAACAGAGCTTTGTGGTTAATAATATCCCTGAAAGAGCTTATGTAATGCTTATTGGACTGTCACCAGGCTCAGTCTGACTACACTATCAAGCAGAGAAAGAGAGAGAGAGAGAGAGAGAGAGAGAGAGAGAGAGGAGAGAGAGAGAGAAAGAGAGAGGGAGAGGGAAGAGGAAGAAAAGAGAGGACTGTGGTGAGAAAACAGAGAACAGACTCAGCTGAAGAAGCCCAGACAGAAGACTGAGAAAAAGAACTGCACTTTTTATTGATTAGTGAACGTTACATTGTGCTTTTCAACTTATATATGTTACGAAACATCTGTGAAACAAGTTGGTCTCTGTTCCATCACTAAGGTTACAGCAAGAGTACAGACTTTCCTTTTAAAGCCTTTGTTTTCTCTCTTGAGGTTAAAAAAACAACAAAAAAAAACAAAAAAAATAACCTGTCTTGTCATAAAACTCTGGATAACCTACAACAATTTCCCTGAGACAAAACAACAGTTGACGGAAACAACAACATTTTCAAAGCAAGATATATGGTTTTGTTTCAGAATGGTTAAATGACTTGCCTTCCTCAAGCAAAGGAAAAAAAAGACGATTTGAAATGACTGGAAATGGCTTGTTCAATGCATTATTGAAACCTGTGAGAATAGTGCTAACCCGCAAGTGTGGTCGGAAAAAAAAATAAAAATAAAAACAATGGAGATTACTTAAACGCTTGGGAAGGCTGCATATCATCAAAAATAGTACAGACAGACATCGCAGACAGTAGAAATCAGTTTTATTTAATTCTTAAACCATTTCTATATGGACACGGTTATGGGAACTTACAGAATTGGGACTAAACAGCTGTGTGGCCGTAATAAAGCATCTTGGTAATGAGAATAATTAGAAGAAATGGCTTTGGTTTGTTAGGGAGCATAAAGATTAGAAAAAAGGTGTGGTCTGAGCGATGGGCGTGTCAGGGTAAGAGGGGAAGTGCATGAAGCGATGCACCCATAATGTATAGTGGCCGCTCTACAAGCCTGTGGAGACACAGTGTTATGATCCGGGGTTGTTTCCGTTGGTCAGGTCTAGGCTCAGTAACATTATGTGGCAATAATATAAAGTCAGCCGACGACCTGAATGTAGTGAATGACCAAGTTATCACATCCTGGTGGCACTGGGACTCAAAACTGTGCATGAGGATTAATTTTCACACATGAACTGTCCACCACTGTGTGTCAAAGCTAAAGGTGCCCGAGTGAAATATTAAGTGTGTGGGTGTGGCTTTAAGTTTTTGTCCAGTCAGCGAAATAACTGGTGTGAACGTTAACATCATCATCATAAAAGTAAAAGTTTGACTTAAAACATTTTGTATCAAGTAACCAACTTCTAGACTGTGTCACAGTATCTGTGTGAAATTAGGCAGTTCTTGAGTAAGTTTAATGATGAAATGTACACGACTACCACATGCACAACTGGCCCTCCTCGTGTCGCCTAATGTGCACTGTAAAGCTGAAAAACTGAATGTGAATCCAGAAATGTTGCAATGAATGAATGCTCAAAAATGAGCAATTCAGCCGCTGCATATTTGAGAGTACAGGAGGATGTGAAAATATCAGTAGAGCTCTGAATCATGGGTAGACCCCAATTCGATTTCATTTTTTGCAATCGCATTGCGATTTTTCAATCCGGGTCGATAATACTAAAGTTTACTGTCTGATTAATTTCAAGCAGCTATATTTCTTACAGGTTTTGAAGTATTAAAAACTACTTAAAGTATCCAATAAACATTGAAATGCTGTGTAACTTTTGTGGTTGATTGTTAAAAATTTCATGTCTCGTATAAAAGCGTGATCTTATCATCTTGCAAATCTTCCGTTCCACACTCCAGTTTAGTTGGTGGTGGTTTTGCACCAACCGCCCATAAATTACAACCTCCTATCTATCTACATGAGAAAAACTAAATAACAAAACAAGAAGCCATACTCTTACAAAATGCAGATGTTTGCTGAAGATGCGAGAGTTTTTTTTATTTTCTGCAAAAGCTGTGGTAATTTTTTTTTTTCAGGAATTCGTTCAAAATTCAATTGAATTTAATTAAATTTTAAAACAACTTTTAACATGGTCACAAATCAGCTTTAGAGAAATAAAGCTTAGATCATTAACGTCATTAAAAAACTTTCCTTTCTTAACGCCATGCCAGTGTTTGAATCGAAAACTGACCAAACAATTCATAAATCGTACAGCTCTAATTATCATTATAATTATTATTATTATTGGTGACAGGGCCAATCAGAAAACATATAAAGTGTTACAAATATCAGTAAATTTTTTATTAAATTACTGGGCAAATAATTTGGCAAATGACCATGGATTCGAGTTTCCGATGAAATTATTTGTACAATTTATGTGATAATTAAAAACGTAAAAAACAAAACTACTTAAGACAAATCAGATTTTCTTTCAACATTCGGTGATGCCTAATTTGAATTGACGGTCTACATACAGTGCATATCTCCGTTTGCTTTCATGTTTTTATTGTTGCCAAAAATGAAAATTATTTATACAGTATTAGACTACAATTTTAGTCTCATACTGTAAATATTTGTCATTTTGAGGTTTGTCATCAACATCTGTAATGCATATAACTACAAGTAATAACCATGCAGTTACATAAATCAGAATTGGATGGCGTGTAATCCATATTTATGACCTAAAACCCTTTTTCCTTTCCCAAACAGGAAGTACACGATCAGGAGGGGGGTCTGGGGGAGTTGAGCGCAGTGCCTGTTAATATTTTTCCAGACTTAAGTGTTGACTGGATCATTTCCCCTTTTATAAGTAATAACTCATACTAGCGACTCTGATGTGAAATTGTAGTGCATACAAAAGCACAAAGATTGGCAAGTCTGAATATTTAATGTTCTCTGAATCAACATTACTGGAAACTGTAGCAGCGTACTATCATAATCATCATAAATAAATCATAGTATCAGGCAAAGACAATTGAAAAGTGTCGGGTGATTCAATCAAAGCACACTGGAGTGTATCACTTAAAAGATTTAGAAATGATTTGCGCGTGCACACACACACTCCGATCAGTCCTAACATTATAACCACCTGCCTAATATTGGGAATACTTTGGGCAATATAGTGTATCTGGCACCAAATTGTCAGTAGCAGGTTCTTCCTAGAAGTTCTGCTAGGTGCGAGGTGATGCTTTGAGGTGGAGGCTCTATGGATTGGACTTGTTTTTCCAGCACATCCAACATCCAATAGATTCTCGCTTGGATTGAGATCTAAAGAATTTGGAAACCAAGTCCGCCTTGAACTCCTGAAGCATGTTTGTAGCGTTGCAGGGCGCAACTTATCCCGCTGAAAGAGGCCACTGCAGGGAATCAGGGAATACATTCAGGTTTCTATGAAGGGGTGTACAGGGGGTCAGCAACAATTTTTAGGTAGGTGGGTAAAGAAACATCCACATGAATGGCACCCAAGGTTCACACCATCTTCCCAACTTTTCTTTTTCCCCATAGCGCTTTCCATGGGGCACTTTTGGAAGGTTCTGACGCCTGCACACTGAGAACATCCCACAAGGGCTGCAGTTATGGATTTGCTCGGACCCGGTTGTCTAGCCATTAGCCACAGCGTTGATCAAAGTCGATCAAATCCTTACGCTTGGCCCATTCTTCCTGCTTCAATCAAGTCGACTTTTGAAGAAACAAAACGTTCACTGGCACAAGATCATTAGTGTGATTCTCTTCCCTTGTCGCTGATCGGAGTGTACATCATGATCCACTCCATCCATTCAGGTTAAAACACACTGGGACTTACAGTACGAGCAGATTATATGTTTTGCAGGAGTAGCGAGCTAGTTTATGATGACAGTTATTTTGTCTATAAAAAAAAAAAAAAACTCCATGTTGTCTCATTTCTGTTTTTAGACAGCATGTCATTTAGACGAAAAGTCTGAAATATAGTATTTTCTCAATAAGTACACATTTAGAAGTTTAATCATCTATTTGTGTATTTATGACCTCGTTTTTCTTTTTGAGGGGATAAAAAGACACTATTTTGATCAGTCACGTATACACACAGAAATACAACAATACAATTCTACTCGTGTTCCTGTCCTTTTAAACCCAGCACACGGTTTAAGTCTGTAATATGACGAGTTTGCCTGTGCAGTGGGCCGTTCGTGAGATTGCTGTAATTATCCGCTTGCAGGAAGCGTACAGCAAAGAGAAGAGAGGGTTTTTTTTCTTTCTTCTCTTACAAGGTTCACAACAGGGCAATGTTTTAAGAGGTTTAAATGCAGGCAATGTCTCAGAATGTTAGTCAGTTATTGCGCAACACTGAAACTTTTAAAACACACACACACACACACACACACATCATCTAGCTGCTGAAACCTTCAACATACAGAAGGAAAAGGAGATTTAATAAACATTGTGTAAGCCGTATATACGAGGACAGTAAATGGTTTTTTTTTGGTCATCAGAAGCGGCTCATAACGAGAAGGGAACCTGAACCTCACTTCCTTTTTGCGAGCTACGTCGCGTTTTTGCTGCAGCGAGAAGGCGACGCAGTCCTCGCACGGCTATGACCTTCACCACAGACTCACGGTTCCTAGACTTAAATTATACCCCCCGTGTCTAAGCGCTGCCGCGGACACGTCAGGAGCCACCACAGGGCGCAGGCACCACACCTTCCAACTGACCGTCGTCTTAACTAGATGCGAGGAGGCAGGGAGGGAGGAGGAGGAGAGCAGAATTACCCCGAGGGACAGGAAGCGTCTTTCGCAAAGCAGTAAATCTTCGGTCATCGCCGCTCAGCACAGAAGAGAGAAAGAGAGAGAGAGAGAGAGAGAGAGAGGTGAAAACGACGCTGTCCAGACTGCTCTCATCTCCCTCTGCGCAAACATGTAATTACAGAACTCGAAATAAAAACAACCCCACAGCTACTTAGACGCGTTACTAAAGGCTGAAGAAGCACCTGATAACGCACTGAACGCTTGAACACAAACGGGTTCTAAGATTTAAGTAATGATAAAAACTACAATCTTGTTTTACTAAGTCGTTTCTATTTTTAAAACAATAATAATAAATAGAAAAGGCTGCCCTCTTGGCGGAAATGCCCTCAAAAGACTGCAAACCCTTTAACTGACCTTCTACTCTTATAAGCGATAGAAATCTTTCACGAAGTCAATATTTAACACTTTGTTGTTCTAATCTGACTTACAATCAGGTTCTGGTCAGCAGCGGTATGTTCTTCTGGGTGTTTTAAAGCTGTTCTGTATTGAAGATTTACGGACATGCTAGAGAGAAAGGCAACAGAGGTGACGCCGTAACTTGTTTACGAGCGTAACCGACTGCGCAGCCTAAAGGTTTCAGACGGCCGTTTTTTTCTGAGTTCGTTGTAGTGAAGATTTAGGGTCAATCCAAAGGGAGAGGTTGCGAAATCTGCTAACGGTAATATACGCAAGTGCGTTTTTAATCCGTATTATGAGATTCCAGCAGTGAGGTAATCTTCGTATCATACACACTGTGACTAATGACGAAACCCGCAACAGACCTGGTTGCTATTTAAAACATGAAATCCCTTCGTTTCCGGAAAAATCCGTAATTCCGTTTCACAGAAGGAGCGATGGCGGGCATGTCCAGCGGTGGCGGCGTACGTCCGAGACCCGTCGGAACAAACAAGATCCTCGTTCCAAAACTTAACCGGACCTTGCTGAGGTCCCCTGCTGCACTTTACAGCAAAAGCCTACATGGTGATAGTGCGAATGAATGAGTCAGAGGACATTTACAGAGGCCAGGAGAGCGCGGGCCTAAAATAGGACACACATGCTAGTCTCTCTGGGGGTCCGCGCACTGAGCGACAGCTTCCCCAAACAACAGGAAGTTGTGTAATTTGTGGAAGTTGACTTATAACGGCAGAGACACAGATACAGGCAACGTAATCCGAAAGTCATGTACGAGTCCGGAAGCGACGTGTCTGGGTTTGTCTGGAGGACTGGCTGAGAGAGAGAGAGAGAGAGAGAGAGAGAGAGGGATAGGGGGAGAGAGAGAGAAAGAGATGCAAGAAGTTGACTTCATGCAAGCTCTGACATGCCAAGACAGCTGGAACAAAAAGACAATGGAACTAAGAATTCAGACTGATCGTGCTAAAACTTCCCACCAGTTTAACCGGCCGAGGATGGTAATGAAGACACTGAAGTTACATTAGTGCTCTGACCATGCAGGGCCGGCTTGGCACGAACAACCAGACAAATTTTTGTCAATCAGGTCATGTGATTTATTCTTTGTTTTCAACAGTAAATCACATAGCTGCTCCAGGGTCCCTGGTTTGACTCTAAGGTTGAGTTCCTGTCAGTTTAGAGCTTCACAAGAGCCTCTGCAGGCTTCCTCTGGCCTCCCCCCCGACCCCAATCTACAAAAACTCACTCACCCTCATTCCCTACATCACTACGAGGCTGTGAGAAGGCTGGAGCCTAATTTTCCAGGGAACTTGGAGGCACTAGGAGGGATATACCCAGGACAGGGTGCCAATCCATCGCATCCTGCGCTCTCACACACTACAGGCAATTTGGAAATGTCTCCGGACTGTGTTAGAAAACCCGCCAGGCATGGAGAAAACATGCAAACTCCACGCACACAGAAATTAAGGCGGGACACGAACCCTCGACCTTGGAGGTGTAATATTCCATCTTATGCTCCGTGTTCCCGAGATGGCCTAGGGAGCTACCTCAACTCTCATCAATTTAACGTATTTACTGAAAAATGAATAAATTCACTACTTTGTGGAAAACTAGGTTTACATGCAAGCAAACGTCTTCACCCCGTCATCCGGAGACTGCGAGTCCGATTCCCGGGTGACGCTAAACCCAGTCGCAGACGGGAGTCTAGATAACAGACTGGCCGTGCTCTCCCTCGGGGGGAAAGGATGGCGTACCCGCACTCTCATATAGACTTTAGCAACACTAGCTAATCATGGGCGTCTAGGAGTTCACATGAGCAGAGGGGGAGGATAACGTTTCGGGAATGGCGTAACACACCCTGGGGAAAACGATATGTGAGCAGCGGTTCACGTGTTTTAGAGGAAGCGCGTATTAATCCCCGCCCGCCGTTTGGTAAGACGGATTTAAACCTACAGATGCTGGAACAGTGAGTGAGTTTAGAACAGAAGGAATTTCAGGGATGTAAGAACGCATGATCGGAACAGGATGGAATGTTAACAGACACGTTTCGTAAACCTCTGAGACGTATAACAGTATACTACGTTACCTTTAACCCAACTATAACCACGTATTAGGAAGTGAAACTCTCACTCATTCTGTTTATCGCTTAACCTGTACAGGAGGTTGTGTGAATCCTGGAACCTCTCAAAAGGGACTTGGGGCACTAGGTGGGGTACAACCTGGACCAGGTGCCAGTACATCGCAGGGCACGAGCACACACACACTTGCACACTATTAGCCTGTGGGAGTCCACAAACCACAGGCAGAGCATGCAAACTCCACACACACACAGGCGGCGGGAATTTAACCCTTGACCCCGGTCGGTGCAAGGCCACAGTACTAACCTCTACTTCACCATACTGCCTATAAAGTTCATTAAAAAAATAAAACCAAATGAGAACCGAGATTATACCAGCAAAAAATAAACCCTAGGGCCCGTATTCACAAAGCTTCTAAGAATTCTCTCAGAGGGCTCCTATCTTAGCCTAAAAAGTCCTAGCTGGGAGTCCTAGATTAAAAGTGATTTAAAGCAACTCTGAGTAAGGAAAGTACAAAAACCTCTCTTACTGAGGAGGAGTGGTTGACCCCGTTGCTAGGGATGACGCAGCAATTCAAGATCTGTGATTGGTTGATAAGAAAAAATTACCTCTGACCTCTTGAAATGCGCTCTTTGTGAAAATAGAATACATGATAAACAGACAGTGAAATCATAATGTTTGTATATAATGGAATTGTATAATCATGACTACAGGCTACTTTATGCAAAGTTTCTGTCATAGGCTAAATATCTTAAATATAATTAAATCGGTCAAATATTGAAAATGTGTCTTCTTTTGAAGCAACCAACACAGTAGTTACTATATTTCTTACATTTATTTATAACAATGATTTTTTATTACTTGTAATCCATTTCAGATTGATGGGAGCAAAATGGCTCAGCTTTTACCAATTTACATGATTGCAGGATTGCAAAAGTTGGTATGTAGCCAACAATCTAAGAGAGATGGAAGGAAGTAAAACAACAAGAAAACCAAATTGGACAAAAGAGCAGTGTTTACGTTTAGCTTTACATTCAGTGTTTGGAGAATATTTTGTCCTCTGCTATAGAAACTCTTGAGCCTCTTAAAAGTCCTGCTCTCTACTCTTAACAATTATTACCTTAGGAGCTGTTTTTAGGGCTAAGACGTTCCGTGAATCATTTTTATCTTCACTAAGATTTAGTCCTAAATTTAAGAGGAAATTCTAAGAAAATTTTATAATTCTAAAAGGTTCGTCCCTAGGAGCAACTTTTAGGCTTAAGAAGCTTTGTGAATATGGGCCCTGGTTATTTATACTGATACAGCAAACCTAAACAGCAAGACAGACTAGTTAACTAGTTGTTAGAATTAACGTATACGCATATACAGTAGCATGAATAACAGATACAGGTAAATCCCACGGTAATACATTTACAAAAACAGCCACCAGCCTCACTATCCTATCAACTAAAAACTATATTTTAATTGCCTATATTTTTTTACTACGACTCCTGAACTCTATTTCACATCCTAGCAAAAACTTAAAAAGACAGAACTGAAACCGTCAGAGCCGATCAGCACTACACTGTAAATCACTACAGTGTAAATCACTGACTTCAGGATTTAAAGTGATGACTGGAATTCATCTGAATTTGACTAGAGAGAGATTTAAGTAGTACTAGGTATAGATGAAGCCTTTTTTTTTTTTTTTTATTCAAAACAGAGAGCGGGACACTGCTAAATCCAAGTGTTGCACTTCACACAACATCCTCGGACATGCTTGCGTCTGAAACCTTATAGCTGTAATCATGCCTTCTTTTCCGTGGCTGATTTTCCACTGACTGGCTTTCCTACAGGTCGGTACACAGAAACACCTCCACCTCCAAAAGATCCTGCAGCTGTTTATATGATACGCCAAACGTCTTTTTTTTTTTCTTTTTTTTTTTTATTAACAGGTTTCATAGTCTTAATGCCATACTGTACAGAGGGAAATTTTCTCACAATAAACTGTTCACAATTAATCGTCTGTAGGCGCAGTAGGCTACTGAGAACTTAAGTGTCTACTGAGAATATCTTGCTTGCTGTATCTCAGAATAAATATATAACATTAGACCTGGAAAGTTTTATACATCGTCATCAATGATATTTAATACTGTTGCAAATTCCCGCTTTTTTTCTTAATGGACAGTCGAATAGGTAAACAATGAACAATCAATAAAGCATATGCTATACACTGATTTATTCCTGGTGGCCCGTCACAGTACGAACACACACACACTTGTGTAAATAGCCCTGCCCCTCTATTTACACACAGCGTCTGTGCACATAAAGCACATGTGAACCTATGGCAGTACGGTTAGATTACGGATGCGTTGTCGAGGTTAACACTACATGCAGAACAAACTTTATCGGTTAATACACTCTCAATCAGCTAAACTATTTTATTTATAATAACATTAAGATCGCTAAAATTACAGTCCTCTTACAGTAAAACAGGTGTTACTGGGTTTTCCCGGCAAAAAATACAAGCAGAGGAAAGATGAAACAACTGCTTCAAAAGTAAATTTAAAACACCTTACAACAATTCACCTGGTAAAAAGGTTATTAAAGGCAGCGACAAGAGTCACGTACTCTCCGAAAAGTGTCGACTTCCTGTCTTCCAAAACCTGAATCACCTGGAGAATTGATTTTTAAGTTCAATTTTATTTTATTTGTTTCCATTTGAGATGGCAAAACATTACTGTTCCTCTATAATCCAACAGGTGGCGCGCACTAAACTATTCACACTACATCAGTCCCTTTTTAATCTATTTCATAAAATTTTGACAAAAAAATAAATATCTTGATCAAAGTACCAAAAGTCTTCAGTTATAAAGGTTTTTCCACTTTCAGTGTCCACTGTGGAATCAGATTCCTGTTCTTGCAAGACGCGATGTGCTCTTCTGTTCCTACAGCTAACACCACTTTAGTGTTCAGTATTTAACCCATTGAGATGCATTTCTGCTCGGCATGGGTGTAAAGAGTGATTGAGGTGCCGCAGCTTTCCTCAAAACTGTCAGGACCTTGTCATGCGTCTTCTCTCATCAACAAGACGTTTCCACACATCCGACGAAAAGGAAGTTTCGGAAACGGTTTTGTCTAACAGCTCCTCAGTCAGTGAGTGAAAAATATCTGAGCAAATACCAAACTCTGCTCAGACAGCAATGTTTTTTTCTTCTTTGTAAATCACTTTTGCTTGTATGACGGAGAAGAGTCACTACGACACTTTAATCGACACCTAATTGTTACTTTGCATAATAAGAATCAACCCTGAGATCAGCTTGACCACACTTTAAGGTCACATCCTGATACAAACCCCCCTCGACGACAACATTTTTCAAAGAAGAGATGGGATGGAGAGATAAAAGGACCGGGCCGTGCTGTGGTTCTCCAACATCTGTTGTGGTTCGCCAACATCTGCTCAAATCAGTGCAGGGAAGTTGACTCTGGACCACACCCATTCAGCAAACAACGAGGCGGGCAGGCAGGCGATTCGGCCAAAGATTAACCTGCTGGAACGATCTTCGAGCTTAACACATCTATAGGTTATATACACATGTGCACCACCACACACACACACCAAATACACAATGCTGGTGCTGCAAGTCTACAATGGAAAAATTAAGCTACTTTACTGCGTACTTAAAGTAAACGCCCACACGTTGCGAAGGTTTAATGAGCTACAGATGAACTAGCTCTACCTGTCTCGTTGAAAAACCAGTTTGTTCCCGGGATCTCGGTTTCCTTTTCACACACACATCACTGAGGAGAGCAACACATGGGATCCCACCCACTGCCTCTGTCTGAAAATGACATCAGCTCCCTCATACCTAACCAGATTTAATATACAGTACGCACTACTCCTCTACAGTATGAGGTGCACAGATCTCTATAGACACGGACCACAGTGTTATGGTGCTGTCTGAGCAGTCCGGACGAGCACGGAGCTTCGGGATAAGCCGTCTGTGGGTGGTTTGGGAAACCTTGGCATTCGCGTGAGCCAAGAAATAAATAAAAACAAGGATTCGTTTTGGTCGAAAGATTGCGATGTTTATTTCTCCGACGTGACATCACGGGTTCACTGGGTTGTTTTGAAAGATGTTGTAAGACATCGCCATGTGAAACGAGGGAGCGGGTTATTTTTATCCGCATTGTGCGGCGTTAATATGCACCCTGAGCACCAATGCTGAATCTGCACTTCCACGTCTGCGTTTGACAAAAACCGATGACATGGAATTACATTTGAGAAATAAACGCAGCAAACTGGTTTAAGTACGAAAACTTTTTTTTTTGTAATGCATTTTTCTTAACGCAGTATATTTGTATTTCTTCAACAAGTTAACAAAGCTCTTTCAGAGCTCTCCCAAAGTGTGTGTACTATAATATTCCTCAGATTATAAAGCATTATACCTCAAACTCGCTTCATTTCTCTCCTCTTCCTAACACACCATTTCAGTATCTACGTAAATGAGATAATGCTAAGCCACGCCCCTTTAGAGACCAGCCGAGCTGAACGACAAGACAGAATGAGGAGCTTTTCTTATATGAGGTCACGTTAGGGGGGAAAAAAAACATCGTATTGGCTGGTTTGAATCCTCGCCAACACAAAGATAGAAGAAGAAAAAAAGAAAATCGTAGAAGTAGAAGAAGAAAGGATGGCAAGGTTTCCCCCTCCCATCTCAGATTTGTCCAATGTCTAAAAATTACTAACAGGTCCCTTTTAAGAAAACAAAAACACTCAGTAATCATTACTACTACTAGCAGGAAAATAAAAGCTTAATATCAAATATTATTAGCGCAATCAGGGAAAGTCTTTGGAAAGATATTCATCAGTCTAAATAAATTGTTTCTGGACAGCCTGTAGTTTGGTGACCTGGTCAAATCAATAATTAAAAAAAGATTGCAAAGTGTGATTGCAAAACCTCATTTTTTTTGGTTTTGTTTTAGACGGACTAGAAAAAGAAAAAGAAAAAAAGACGTCTCCAACCATTTTATTTATTTTGTTTACTGCTGTGGGAGTGAAGTTTGGCGATATGGACAAAAAGAGTTCAAGAATTTCAGACATCCAAGACAATACCTATAGCGATAGTTCGAATCACCTTGATGCAATTCTATCGTGATCGTATCGACGACGGGTGGCTAATTTTTTGCTTAGTGATTCAGGCTCTAATTTACTGACCAGAAGTTCAAGGATTCAAGCTGGCCCTGTTTGGCCCTTGAACATTTCCGCATCCTCCAGGCATACTCATGACTGACCCTGCGATCTGACTCCGACTTCCTAAAAAGCTGGGTTATGCAAAGAAAAAGCATTTCACTGTGCTTCTTCGTTGTTCCTGAATCCAAAACTCCACATTACGAATGTTCCCACACGTGAACATTAGTCGACGTTTATAATTTCCGCTCGATATGATTGCGTTTAAACCTTATCAGTACCGACACATCGGTCATAAAGAGTTCCATGTTGCGCTGTATCGCTTATCTGAGCGTCCTTGTATCTTTGCACGGTTCGATATCGCTCAAAAGAACATTTATATTAACGATCCATGTGGACGAAACGTCAGTCGATCAAACTGCGACGTTGAGCGCGACGACGCGGGTCTGGTACAAATCAGCCATTAGAAAAAGAAAAAAGGAGGAAAAATAACGACAGCCAGGGTTGCTATGATCTAAAGTGATGAATTCTCAGCGTCTCTCTTAGAACTTTCCTGTTGCCATAGCGATCCACTACTGAAAACAGGCCTCAGTGTCCATCTCTCTCTCACTCACTCACCCCCCCCCCCACCACCACCACCAGCCTTGCAGCCGCCTCTCGTCTCGCACGCCGCTTTTTCCAAACACACCTCGGCAGTTCTCGATGACATATGACTTTACACACACGCAGGCGCAAGCTTGACACAAGTTTGTCACCGCGCCGCAGCCGCTCCCCCCCCACGACTATGTTTGAAAAGAAACCGAACATAGCGCATGCAGCTTGTCTTCTTATCATGAAGATAATCAGAAAACTGACCTGCATCGTGACGAGGATGAGTGGTTTTTAAAGATGACGGAAATCTAATGCAGATGTTTGATACTTGTACGAAAACTAAGTGCCAGGAGATCCGTAACGAGCATGTCGGAATGGTGTGACGAAAAAAAGAAAAAGAAAGAAAAGTAGCATCTAGAGA
This sequence comes from Clarias platycephalus, assembly GCA_030068275.1. Lineage (NCBI taxonomy): Eukaryota > Metazoa > Chordata > Actinopteri > Siluriformes > Clariidae > Clarias > Clarias platycephalus. The sequence continues at coordinate 5,733,622 of JAQQZT010000011.1, forward strand.
GGCTGAGATCATCGAAAGCAAACACACGGGTACAGTAGCATAAGCAAGTAGGGGGTAAATAAAAGAGATGTGTGAGCCAGCTTGTCGATTACCAGAGTATTAATATCACACCACAGCTATTTCCAGAGCAGGGCAGTAGCAGCCAGAACGCAAATAGAGAGCAGCTGAACCCTCCCCTCGTCTCCTCCCCCTCGTCCCCATCACCGAACACCGCGGTCGTGTTTCTCAGGCGCAGGACGCGAGGCTCCGTTTTCCTTTTATGCACCTTCGCACAACTGTATTTTTATGCAACTACAAAAGTTTTTTTTTTTTTTTTTAAAGGGGGGGGGGTGAAATGACAGTTAGGTATACAATAACAGACGGACACATTTTTATTTTGCTTAACCTATGTTGATGGCAAGAAACTAGACTGAGCAGAGGGTCGTAGGGTCAAAAAATGTCATGTCAACAAGCAGACAATCCGTCAACTTTCCTGATGTTTTGCAGCACAGGCTTGAACAAAAGTTTTGAACTGTAGTTGACCCTGGACAAGGGCACGTGTATGAAAGTGCAGTCGTTAAATTTAGCAAACGACAGGGGAAGAAAGAAAGAAATAATTATTTTTTAAATACATATATATTTATTCATTAATTAATCGACACCTGGATGATCGTCAGAACTGAAATCGGTAATGCCTGAAATCTGTGACCTTTAAAGGGCACCTATTATGTAAAATTCACTTTTTAGTCACTTTAGACGTTGAGCTGATTCTCCAGCGTGTGCGTAGAAACAAAAACATCAAGAGGGGAAAAAATTAAGCATTCTCTGCTTTCTATTCTTTAATCCAATCCGCCCCACCCCCCTCATTGTGACCTCATAAAAGAAGTACCCCGACTTGTTGCTCAGCACTGAAGTTCTCTGGAAGGGGCGTGGCTCTTCCAGAGAAGCGCATAGACACTGAAATGGTGCTTTTGGAGGGGGAGTGAAACAGAGGAAGTAAGTGGTATGAAGAAATGCTTATCTGACGAATATTCCAGCTGGAATATTAACACACACACAGTTGTGGGAGCTCTGAGACCTGTGTTGACGTAAAAGAAACGGTCAAATACGACTCCTTTAAAAATTCAACGATTGAGAATGTATAGATGACCGCGATTAGGCAACGTATTCATGGAAAATAAATCAACAGGGCAGGATTATTGCACACCAAGGTGCCAAGATAAATAGTCTCAGAAGAGCCCTCAAGGAAGACAAGTCTGAAACCAAACAACAGTCATCGTAGGTCACTCTGAACCCTAACAATACACACAAGGTTTCTGTGTCATGCTCCACACCCTGCTGAACTGGAAATGTTAGTCCTAGCCGAAGATGTCGCGGATACATCGGTGACCAACTAAACAAAGCCAAATACTGCATCAAGAGATTGAAAAGAGAGAATGAGGAAATATGAAAACGTACCATCTGTTATTAAGCATGAATTGCACACCTAGACAACGTTTTAGCCAATGTGCTTCAAAATACATAATTAATTTGTACAAATACTTTTATGTTAAATCATAGTGATAATCTGACATCCAGAGCATTTATGAATCAAGATAGTACAGTGTGGAATTTGTCAACAACAAAAAGTAAATGAATCTAAAACTATATTCACAGACATATTGTACTGAGCTTCCATGTGGAAGTTTGGAACTGAAAATTTCTCAGTCAAATATTTAAAGAAAAATACCTGAAGACCTGATAATTCCTAATCTGAAACTAATATTAAATCCAAAACAATATTTCCAGCCTTAACTTTTAACATAGAAAAAGTTCATCTAAAATACTGGAAACTTCCAATGCTAAACCTGAACCAACAACAACAACAACAAAATCCCTAAAAACAACACAATTCAATTTAAAACTTCAATCCCAGGAGAATTACTTCAGTCTAGAATTTTTACAATCCAAAGTGCAAATCTAGAACTTTGCCCAAACTTTTAGGTTAGAAAGTTCTCAAACTTAAACCTAAAACAGAAAATTAGCAGATCTGTAAATAATAATAAAATGGAAACTGCTGAATCTTAAACTAAAGTCAAACAGAAGCACAGAATCATTGCAACCTAAAACAGAAGCATCAAATGTACAAAAGAGATCAGTTAACCTATAGGAAAGCTTTCTGACAAGAACACACTGGTAGTTTCATTGTTCCTTAACATCATCATCCTGGCAGAATTTCCAGGCTATAAATCCAGCGCCCACCCTAATCCTCCTACCCACCATGTCAATGGACGACTCCAACTTTTTTTTCCCTCTCTGCAACACTTGAGAAAATCGTACTAGATGACAAGAATAAGTCAGATTAAAACGGGAACCATTAGTCAAGGTACATAGGTGAGAATCTCGGCGAAATGTTGCTACATGTTTAATCAGTTGGCACTGCATTCAAAGGAGGGAATTTCCTTTTTAACGTTGAAGATTTCTAAGGAATTGGAAATGTAGTTATGGATTTAAAACTGAAAACGTAGCACAAAACTTGTCCGGTCACTTTGTCACTTTGAGCTCCAGACAAGGTGAAAGCCTCAGGACTTCACAACAGCCTTCGAGCACAACATAGTTATTTATTTCCTCTATACTTTTTTTTACAAGTGTTGCAGAAAAAAAAGAAGTTGGAGTCGTCCATTGACATGGTGGGTAGGATTAGGGTGGGCACAGGATTTATAGCCTGGAAATTCTGCCAGGATGATGATGTTAAGGAACAATGAAATTACAAGTGTGTTCTTGTCAGATAGTTTTTTTTCTATAGTTTAACTGATATCTTGTGTACAGTTTTGAAAGTTTACAAAGGCAAATAACCAAGCAGTAAACATTAAACCCGGCTATAATTGTTATATTTATTCATTTCTAAACCCTTGCTTTATTGCATGTTTCAGACTTGAAAATGGGCTTTAACTTGATTTAATAGGCTTTTTTGCCGACATCATGTGGATGCAGCTGTACATACTGGTTTGCTAGTAGCATGTTACTTGGTTAATATAAAGCCTGCTTAAACACAATTAGCTTCATTGTTTATTCCACCACATCCTTGGTGTGACATGATACTTTAGTTAGAAAAACGTCATAGGGTTATGCAAATATCGATTTCGTAGTTTTAGCTAATCACATCCAGAATAAACGTTCATTCCAATATACCAGACCGCAAACAACAAAAAAGGTTACTAAATAAAAAATCCACCAGAATATGAAATGGTCATATTTGAACAATGCTGGAACTGTAGGTGAGATGAAAAACCTTTAACAGATTAAAAGTTATATTGTACATTGTAGAAATATATATTTCAATGGGTGCAGATGTAGAAGTGACAAACACAGATTTTTAAAAAGTGCAAGATAAAGGCTTTTTTTTTTTTTTTTAGAAAATGCTGTAAAGTTCTAGAGGGTTTACTCTCAACTACTGAACTGTTAACACTTGAATATGACAAAGTGAAAATTCTTAAAACTCAAGTTCCCTTAAACAGTTAGCCCTGGATGACTGATATAGTGCATGTCCGGTTACAGAAGAGAAATTATGTATAAAAAGTTGTACCGCGTTCACTGTTACAAGGTTTCTTCCTCATGTTCTCTCATGATGTTTTGCCTTGTCGGTGTCACTTGCTCATTAAGGATAAACAAAATATTTTTTATTATATTTGTATATTTGTATAAAACTTATGACAATGTCACAAGCAGCTATGCAGCACTATAACAATAAAATTCAAGGTTTTCAATAAGCAATCCTGGAAGACTAACATAATTGCTACACTTTTTCCCCCAAGCTTTGGTTTAATAAAACACCAAGTCAAATTTACACAAAACACACTGGCTAACGTGTCAGAACTTGCGTCTGATAATGCTAGTCATCTAAAAGCTGACCAAACACAAGCCTCAAGGGTGACAGATTCCCATCTTCAAGCATTTCAAAACTTAAAAAAAAAAAAAAAAAAACCTAAGGTACAAATGGAAACAGACTTTTTAAGACACAGTTGATAGAATTTAGTATGAACAAATGGTTATGCAGCGTGTAATGCGCTGTAAAAGTGTTAATACTTGCTTGAGATACCTTACATCTAAATTATGTGTGTGAGAGATGATAGCCAAAAACTTTTGAATTTTGTTAATTAATAATCACTATTATTGGCAGTCTTAAAAAAAAACAATATGTTTAGATTTGATCTTGTCTGTAAAAACACAAACTGTACTTTTCAGTAAAAGCAATCCTGAAAGATATACATAAAAGGAATATATTTTAAAGCATGGTTGAATAAAATGGGAATTGCTTTTTGCTTTACAAAAATGGGATAATTGGTCAGTGTTGTGGCGTAATAATAAAGTCACGACCAAACTCAAGCACAGAAAGTGATACTATAATATATTCAGACACCTACATACTACAAAGTTAAGCTGCAAGTGGAAAGATATACCTTTTGTAGACTTTTCTGAGAGAAATTATGTTAAATAAATGGTTAGTAAATTTGTTATAACAGGCTGTGAAAGTCTCACATCTATCCCTGTGTTATGACAGTTATGTTAATGCACAATCTTTGGATAATCTTTTGAGCTAAATTCATACATGTACATTGTTTAATTTTATGAATTTATCTCTAAGAAATTATGGAAATATGGACCTTTAGTGGACTTATCTGGCTGAATTTACATTGAACAATTGGGTAGTAAATTTGTGGTAACAGGCTGTGAAGAGATCCCTGAGTCTTGATATAATAACGTTAAGTACAATCAAATTCAAGTATCAAAACTGATGACGTTTTCATCTAAATTTATAAACGTACATTGTTACATTTCTTTAGAAAACTACTGATTTTATGGAATTATCTTGAAATTACTCCTATTATTATTATTATTATTATTATTATTATTAAGCTAAAAAGTCTAATGCTATTCATATTTTACATCATGGTTAAAAAAAAAAACAGGAAGGCAACTTTACACAAAAACACACTGTACAATTGATGAGAAAAAAAGTGATACAGGTATTATATAATTTCCACACTAAGCTGTAAATTGGAAGAATGACTTCTATTGGACTTCTCTGACCGAATTTAGTCGTAAACTTCAGGAAGATTTACATATTGTACAGCATGATTGAAAAAAACAGGAAGCCAACTTTATATAAAAAGTGATATGTATTATAACACTCAAAAACTTAAGCTGGACATGAAAGACAAACATTTTTTTGTACTTTTCTCAGTGAATTTATGTTGAAAAGTTGGTAAGTAAACTTGCGATAGACCATGTGTTATGATAGTTAAGTTAAAGTACAATCTTCGGATAATCACACATTAATGATTTAACTTGAAGAAATTATCATTATTATTAAGCTTAAGGTTGTAAAGTTAGTCATGGACTTCAGGAAGATTTACGTATTTTACAGCATGGCTGAATAAAACAGGAATTCAACTTTACAAAAAAAAAGTGATATTATATATTTAAGCACATATCAAAAAGTTAAGCTGCAAGTTGGACAAATGGCTTCTTTTAGACTTTTATAAGAGAATTTATGTTGAAAAATTGGTAAGTAAACTTGCGTTAGACCACGTGTCGTGACAGTTAAGTTAAAATACAATCTTCGGATAATCATACATTACTGATTTTACGGATGTATCTTGAAGAAATGATTATTATTAAGCTAAAAGGTGTAAGGTTAGTCATAGTCTACAGCTCTCGATAAAGGGAAGGACTGCGTTTTGTAGCTTGATATCCTCAAAAGCTAAGCCTTTTAAACATTTCACAAGCCATTTTACAACTTCAAATATTACAAATACAACAATAATTATTTAATAATTAGCCAGTCAATTCTCATCAAGCATGTAAACAGAGAAGCTGAAAAGCCAACCAACTCGTTAAACAGATACGTGCTAGTTCGTCACACACACACACACACACACACTAGCTACTTGATATGAGCTAGTCATAAAAAGCAGATCAGGAAGTAAGCTTTTCTTTTTTTTCCGCTCAGAGAGACTCTTACCTGGCTAGATGAGTGCTCGATGACTGACAGAACTGGATTCCGCGTTGTCATTGTCAATCTTCTTATTTATTTTTTTTACGAGTTCACAGCTCTAAAAAACTCAATCAAAAGTGACATCGGTGTTGTTTTCTGTCCGAAGTCCACTGCCAGATCAGCTTAACTTGCACAGCAAGCCTGGAGATCAGGACTAGTCAAGTCATAATTAGCTGCCTTGACCTGTTCATGAAGTTCCCTTTTTTTTTCTTCTTCTTCTTCTTCTTTCAAATCAGTTGATGAATATCACACCTCCTTGTGCCGTTTGCTAGCTTTTTTAGCTAACTAACTAGTAAACGTAACAAATAACCGCAGCAGGCTAACTACTACAGTACTGTTAACTAGTTAGCAAGCCTGCTAACGTTTTTTCTCTCCCTCACTCTTTCGAAAAACAAAACGAAATCGATGTTGGAATTTCGTATCTCTATCAAATTTAACTTGTAAAAACAAAAACGATGAAAAAAAAAACAAAAATTATTTCTAACTTGAAAGTTAGGCCAGAAAGAAAACCCAGACCTGTTAGCGTGAAATACAGGAAGCTCTTGTTGATGTTGATATAATGTTCAATATGTATTTTCACATTAAGAATCCAGAATAAATCCAAGACAAATCTGTCCTTAAAAAAAAATAATAAAAAGTTTAGGGGTGAGTCAGCCTAAGTTACAGGAGGTAACTCGGCTAACAGGCTAGCTCAGGAGGATGTCGCTTGGTTTTCACCAACTAGCCGATGTTCGAACGGTAAAAACACACCAAAAAAATCCGTAATGCTGGAATTTTTTTATCATTCTAATTTATAAAGAGAATATATTCGCGTCCGAAGATGAGTGATTCCTGACAGCCAGTTTGGAAAATAATAATAATGAAAATAATAACAATAATCACTGAGAGAAAGCGACAGACCGACGCTACTGCAGCTCCGTCTCACTGCGCTGCCCGAAATTCATATCTCACACACACACACACACACACACACACCAGCTGCTAACCGAAAACGGGCTGGTGCTTAGCAACCGCGCCGGTTTCAACAAGTCACTCGATCGACGAGTACCCCGAAATCACTCGTATAATCTGATTTTAATTGTTATAAATGCGATTTAATGCTGAAGGCAGCTGGGCGGCCACTGCACCGCCCGAACCCCGCTCCTGCGCTCCTGTCTGACTTCAACACAGCAGCGTGAATCCTTCCGTTCCACTTCCGGCCGCAGGCGGTGCTACAATATAAAAGCCCCTCATTTTCTAGTGTGTCAAAACATCTCTCTCTCTCTCTCTCTCTCTATGTGTCACTGGCTGTGGAATCTAAATTAATTCATTAAAAAAAGACAAATACATATTTTTTTTTTTACATAATCTCTTCTTTTCAATACACTTCAACGAGCTTTTGTATTCCCTCAATAATCCAAAAATGTTTTGCTGTGAGCCACGAATGCACTGCTGTCTTCACTTCTTCATGAGAAGTGAATCTTCGTCCTCGTAGAGCTGCTTTCAGGGAAAGTCTGACAGAGCAAAAGCAGGACTACAGGGAGGACACTCACCCACTCACTCATTCATTCATCGTTTATACTTCATCGTGTAATCCTGTATACAGGGTCGTGGGGAGACTTAGGGCTGAGGCAGGGTACACCATGGACGGGGTCCCAATCCATCACAGGACACACATACACACCCTAAACCGCTCATTCACACACTATGGGAATGCTCAGAGGAAACCCACCCAGGTCGCAGGGACCTGGAGCCTATCCCAGGAGGCTTAGGGCATGAGGCAGGGTACACCCTGGACAGGGTGCCAATCCATCGCAGGGCACACACACATACATACACTAACACACTCAATCACACACTACCGGCAATTTGGGAACACCAATTAGCCTAACCTGCATAACAAGCTTTCATCCGATGTTTTACTGAAACTCCTTTTTTACAGAAGTGAATCATCGTCCTCATAGACCTGCTTTCAGGGGAAGTCCGACAGAGCAAGATCAGGACTATAGGGAAGATGCTCACTCACTCTCTCGCCTTATTCTGTAGCGGGGGCCCTGGAGCCTATCCCAGCAGACTTAGGGCACGAGGCAAGGTAGACCCTGGACGAGGTGCCAATACATATACACAGTCACATCCTCATTCAAACACACTACAGCCAATTTTGGAACGCCAGTTTAGCCTAAGCTGCATGTCTTTGAACTGTGAGAGGAAAACTGGAGTACCTGGAGGAAATCCACCAAGCACGAGGAGATCATCCAAACTCCATGCATGGAGACCCAAGTCGGGAATTGAACCTGAATCCTGGAGTTCCAAGGCGACAGTGCTAACCACTAATCTCTTTCTGGCTGTAGAATACATTTTTATTTATTAACCTATTGATAAATAAAAGGCAAATACATCATTTTTTGACATAATTTCCTTGCTTTTCAATATGAACACTACTGTATGTCAAGTCACTAAGAAACTTTCACCTTCCTTTGCAGATGGGTCCAGATTTTGTTTGCAGATATCCAAACACTTCTGGTTATGTTATTTCTTGAGTTGCTTCGACACCGGGTACATTGGCAGACCAAAAAAAATCCCTGAATTACTGTACACTGCTTTTCTTTCATGCAAATCACAATGAACTGAACTGATATAACACGTTCACAACTGCACCGCAGTGACTAGGGAGATCACTCCCTAGTGACTAGCCTTGCACTGCTGCCAACAGAATTTTTAACATAATCGGAGTGCGGATAGTTTTTGACTCACCCTCATAAAAAGAACTTTCAGTCTTAGGAGTGTAATGATTAAAATTGACGAACTGGAATGAGGTTAAGGTCATCCATTCAAATCTACCATAAAAAATCTATCTAAATTAATATCATACAGAGATCATGTGTCCACTATAGTATTATACATCTATTATTATTGACAAGAATGCATCACAATTCATAATTCATAACTCTTGGGCAGGGCACATGCACACATTTGGAAATGACAATTAGTCTAATCTGTGTGTCTTTGGACTGTAGAAGGAAACAGGAATTCCCAATGGAAACCAAGCATGGGGAGAACATACACACACACATACACAAGGCAGGAATCACAGCCTTAACCCTGAAGGTGCGAGGCCACAATGCTAACCACTGCACCACAGTGCCATCTAAGTAAGTGGCAGATTGTGTTGTAAGTAAGATTCAGCTGATACCACATTATTAATATGTTGTTGGAGGGTTAGCGCTGTTTCCTTGCAAGTTCAGGGCTTTAAATCTAACCTCAAGTATGTGTGTGTGGAGTTTGCATGTTCACCCCGTGCTTTGTGGGTACACTGATTTCCTCTTGTAGTCCAAAGACACGCATGTAGACTGATTGTTGTTTCCAAATTGCCTGTGGTGTTTGATTGGGTTTCTGTCTGCACCTTGACACTCAATCCCTGCGATGGGCCCCCATGATAACAAGATAAGCAGTGAGGAAAATGAATTATTAAGTATAGACATTAGTAAGTATGGGCACTGATAAACAACTACTGCATCAGCCATAACTTTAAAACCATCAAATGTCAAAAAAAAGGTTAAAAAAAAAAAAAGGTTTAGGTTTCCTTTGTGCCACCAGGTCGGCTCTGTCCCCTACATGTAGTGGCAGATCCTTTGGGTGCTGAGGGCTGTGGTGTGCGGCCTCCATCGCCTTTCATGGGTGTTTGGTCTGATTGAAATCTTGGGAATTTTGATGCTAGATCAACAACCTTGAACTCTAAGCTCAATATGCAGCAGACTGTGATGCAATGCGTATTCTGATACCTTTCTATCCAGGCCAGCGTTTTCCGTTTTTTTTAGTCTTCGATCAGCTGGACGGGCTGGCCTTTGGTCCTACTGGGCGTGGGTGAGCAGTTGTGGATTTATGAACAAGTATATAGTCAAGTATAAGCCTTTCTCCAGCTTGAATGGAGGGGCTTTGAGTGTGATCCTACACACCGAATCTGATCACTCAGATGACTTTCATCTTCAAGAGCTCTTGTTCTGTAACATATAGGCATTGGTGTGTGGTGAACAAACCGGAAATGCAGGAGAAGAGCAAACCAGAATGTGTAAGCCTCACATTTTTGACCAGTTTATTCTTTCCTCCTTTGTTTTTGTTCCTGGTTTCACTGATTATGTTTATGTGATGCACTTTGCTGCTCTCTGCTGGTGTGAGCAGTATAACATAAAATATTGAAGTATATTGGAGCAGAGGTTATTACTGAATTGGTCAGTTTCTACGCACTGGGCATGTGTGTATATATATATAATCTTTTAAAAAAGGATTCTTAATTAATCATTCTCTCTTTCTAAAATTACTCTAGTTGGGGACTTCTCTGCTAAGGAAAAGGAAATCTGCTAGTTAAAGGAATCAACCTTTAAGACGTTCTCTAACTTTTTATTTGCCTCAAAGAGTGACTTTATGCTTTTTACTTACACCTATACTCAAACCCTTATTATTGCATCACAGATTTTATTTTTTACGTTATTGGATTTTTAATATAATATAATGTCATTATTAAAATATTGTCCACATTGAGCAAATTCTAAGGGCTCACACAACATGAACTATATTAATTAGAACATTCTAATTAATGCTATTAGAACATTCTGCCCAAACCAATTACATAATTTTAAAATGCAGATTTAAAAGGTTTTACATCAAGTAGTACATTTAGTTATTTTTTTTTATTTTAAAAATTTTAGTGAAGCAATTTTAATAAAATGATTTTATTAAAATGGTTGTCAGATTCATGTTTTCTTTATTTATAGCAGCTTTTTAAAACCTTAACCCATTTAACTGAACAACTTGGATAATAAATAGTACATATCTCTGCTACATTAAATTGACTATTTATGATCCAAGTTGTTCAGTTACAGTAAATGCTAAATATTATATTCTACATACAGTAAAATGTATATTAATATACACTATATATAGTATATACATTTAAACCACTGAAATGTGATGTAAATGACATGAATTATCTTATTAGAGTGGTTCCTGCCATGGGGTGGAATATTTTAGGCAGCAAGTGTATGGTCAGTTCTAAAAGTTAATGTGTTGGAAGCAGAAAAAAATGGTTAAGTATCTCAGTGACTTTGACAAGAGCCATATGGTGATTGCAAGATGACTGGGTCAGAGCATCTCCAAAATGACAGGTCTTTTGGGGTGTTCCCAGTTTGCAGTGGTTACCACAAAAGTGGTCCAGCTGGCGAATTTATGACAGGATTATGAATGTCCAAGGCACACTGGTGCATGTGGGGAGCGGAGGCTAGCCCCTCAAGTACGAACCCACAGCCCACAGGACAGCTACTCTAGCACTGAAAATGTAAATTCTGAAAATGTTAATGCTAGCTACGATATTAGATTAGGCTAAATGGCGTACCAAAAAAAAGTGCTCCGATGCGTGCGTGCGTCGAAAAAAAAAAAATAAATGGTGTGAATAAGCATGTGAGTGTGTGTATGTTTGTGCCTTGCGATAAACCACCTCATGCCATATGCCACAGTGGCACGGTGGTTTAGTGGCTAGTACTGTCGCACCTCCAGCATCCGTGTTTGATTCCCGTCCTCAGGGTCTGTGTGGGTGGAGTTTGCATGTGCTTGGTGGGTTTTCTCCGGGTACTCCGGTTTCCTCCCAAAACATGTGGACTAGGTGGTCCTACCACGGTTGTAAAAATGGGAATAAATACGATGGTCACCATTGGCCTCCACAGTCCCTATTTGTACTACAGAATTTCCAAGATGGTTGGATGGATGGATTGTTAACATGCATCCAGTGGATTATTAAATAGACTTTTACTGAGCATGTGGTTAAAGCCAATCATGCAATAACACGGTGGGATTTGTAAGGATGTATTTTGCTTTAGACGGCACAAATCCTATTTCCTCACCAATTTGTTTTGTTTGCTATTGGACTAGAATGATGTCATCTACTTGGAAACCCCGCCTTCGCGCGCGCGCGCGCGCGCACACACACACACACACACACAAACAGAGACGCACGCACGCACACACATACACGCGCGCGCGCACGTGCACACGCTCGCACTCAGGATGCACAAGATGTGCGACTACGGTGAAAGCGCACACACTGGACCGCGGTGACTGCATGCTTTTATGCTGTGCATAACCAGGCTGTGCTTAAATGCCAGATCTGCATAAACACAACATAGCTACTGCGTGTGTGTGTACACATATATATGTTTGTTATTTCTTTTTTTTTTTAGATCATGCACACATGCGGGTTTAGATTGGCTGTGTGAGCGCGCATGGCATCGGAGCGGAATGATCACAAGAGCATCAGTGAAAATAATGAGCGTAGAGGACCTAGGTTACCAGTAACGTGAGTATTTCTATTGCTTCTATTTATTTCGATTCGTGCCGCAAAAATAGCCATGGCTTCCTTTTCATTAAAGAAAAAAAAAATGATAGAATTAATTTTGTCATCTAAGCATTTAAAGGCTGCTTTTGATTATTGTTTATCCCAGAGATTCACCTCACAACACATCACAAGGCATCACATCATATCACATCACATCACATCACATCATCCCTTTTGCACAGAAGCGCATCAGCGTGCAGCTGGAATAGTCCACTCCCAATACAGCTGGAACACTTTATTTTTTTTGCAGGTCGAATATTCTTCATAATAACCAAAAAGAGAGACAGAGGGAGAGATGTGGTTGTGGCACAGCATGGCCTATACAGTCCTTTAGGATGCCAAGTGATCCATGTTTTACACTCCAGTCTAATCAATTCATGTCTTTGACCAGCAAATAGACCAAGGTTTTGATGGTTAACGCATTCGGATACGCTTGATCGAAAGTGCATGACAGTTTTTGGAGGACAGTTAAAGCAGTCCCAGGGACAAAGGATCACCCGAGCACAAAAGATGAGAGCCAAATGCAGCTGGTTCTCCAGAGTGCACTGATGGGTGACGGTGCGCTTAATTATTCCATTCTCTAGTTTCCACTTCATTTCTCATTATCACATTACTGAGCATGTTATCTGGACTTTTGTTACTACAGAAGAGTAAGCAAGAACAAAGGCAGAGAATGACAGGATGATGATGATGAGGATGATGATGTGGAACCTGTAGTTACGGCATCTGAGTAAATGTATGAGTATGGATGCTGAGTAGGCCTGAGACTGACGCAGACTTTCCAGCTCTATGTTAAAAAAATATTAAATCTATATACTGTATATATAACAATTATGTTATTGTAGAGTGTAATGCTATTTATTTGTTGTTGTTTTTTTAGGTCTAGAGGTCTATCACATTACTTTCGCAATATTCAAACAGGCAGCTGGAGCACATGATTACTCCACAGCTCAGCATCCACTTAACTATAATTCACTACAAATTTACACTGTATAGCCTACGTAAATCATCCATAAACCCAACTCATGCAGATTAATTCTGCTTTTCAAACTGTAAATGCATTCAATTTGTTTAGTAGGTCATTCAGTTCAAATATAGACACAGTATCTTAAGTGTATGAATGGGCTAGGAATATGTTTTGCACGAGTAGTACATTTATGAAATATGGTATGAAATGTGATGATGGACTTAAAAACATTAAAAAAAAAGCAAAAATGTACTATAAAGAATAGAAAATGATTAATATCAACCGAATATATTAAAATGAGTAATTAAATTCACAGTGATTGACATTTAAACAATAATTGGAAAGAAATTTTTTTTTAAACGTTTATTACCTTTATAAAATTTCTCTGATTTAGAATGACTTAAAATGACCAAAGTTTAAAAGTAGATTTTTTAATTAACAGTGTTATATTATCTATTAACATTCTATAATTTTGACAAGCTCTTATTTATAAGAATATAATAGTAAAATTAAGAAGAATTTGCTTTGCTTCACAAAATGCATTGATATCCCATTATTACTTTGGTGCTTTGAAGATTTATCTCTTGTAATAAAAATGAAAATGTCTGTGATTTTATAGTGAACTAAGCCAAATGACACAGGGATAGTTCTGCCAGATTTCTCCAGACCCTCCTTGTACCCAAGCAAGATGAAACATGATATTGCCAAATCAATAAATGAGCCCAGTATAGAGATATCAAAGATTCATCAGAGTCTCCTAGCAAATTTTAGTGGTTTGGAGAAGTCACTTCAACTGTTCACATATTTTTAACAAAACCTAACCATGTCACTTCAAAAGTGGTTACTGAAGGGAAAGGAGTCATGCACAAGTCATGCACAAGGTCTAAATATCCCCAACAGCTAACAAAAAAAAATACTCTTAGTGCTAATATTTCTGCTCAAGTCTAAGACATGAATGCATTGCTTTTTTTCTAGACTCCGTGACAGTAAAGCTGACAAATTTTTTTGTGTCTATGTGATACAAAACTTAGTTGTCTTAGCTTTCAAATATGATATGCCACATGCATGAGGACCACCATATGTGAGAATAATGACAATTTGAAATTGGTTATGACATTTTAGACAAAATTACATTTAAGAGGTTAAGAGACATTGTTCAAAGTGCAGCAGACATCTTCCACCATACAAATTCATACCATAGAAACGGCTGCACGTTAGAACAAGTGCATTCATATAAACCTTACAGCTGGAGCTGCTGTCCGAACCATGCTGTTAAAGAAAATCGATCAACACCACCTGACTAATCAGAATAGAGCATTCAGCAGCACTTCTGTATATGAAAATGCAAAACAATCAGGATTAAAAAGTCTACCTAGCTATGTAATGTAGAAGATGAGAAATAGGTAGTCAATGCTTAATATTGGTAATTGTGCAGTATTGTAGTACTACAAGCTTACACAGCTACAAAGCATTACATCATTGCCTGCTATTATAAATTATACATTTGGTGTCTTATTCCACAATGCTGAGAAACCTGGTTCCAGTTTCATATCAATTTGTTGTCCTAAAAATCTGTTTATTCCTGCCATATGGCATTGATAGGCACTTATATTTTAGTACATGGGAAATCAAACTGTTGGAAGTTGGTGTGCCTACGCAAGTACAGTAATTGGTCAACATTCAGAGGCTGCTTTATACAAGCTAAGCAAGCACAGACTGTGCTGCTATTAACAAAAAAGTTCTCTCCAGTGTGATACAAATAATATCCATTACACATGTACTTTTTCGGTGAAATTACATATGAGGTGTGTGATCAAAGTGATGTGAAAATCTGGGTCAATGTACTGTAACCATCAGCCCCTCCACCACAGGCAGAAAAAGACCACGCAGAAAATAAAGAAAAAGGATGAGGATACCATCGTCAGGCCCAGTGCGTGGATGCGTGCATGTTGGATTAAACGCATGGTGTGATGACTGTAGCCTGGAGTGTATGTGTTGATTTGAAGTGCACTTTTGCATGAAGGTCTGTGGCTGAGTCAACCATGTCATATCTTACTGTATATTTGTTCTTCCAGTCCTTCATCTCCTCTCTCTCTCTCTCTCTCTCTCTCTCTCTCTCTCTCTCGCTCTTTCATCAACAACAGCCCCCTAATATTACATACTGCTGATTGCTAATAGTACTGGTTGGCTCTGATGAAAAATAATAACCTGGTGTGGATTTTTAAAAGCTAGCATGCTGGATAACGTGGATTTCTTTCGTTCTTTTGGTTTGTCTCGTGGTCCCCATATAACAGGATGGTTGTGGATGATAAACAGAAGCTAAGCTTCTGTGTGGTAATCATCACAATTCTGTAACTGTGCGTGATGTGACTAACATTGAGCAAATGTATAAATATCATGTATAATATGAAAATACTCAAATATCAGAAGTGATTTTTTAATTCGTAATTTTTTTTCTCTCTGATCTTCAAACATGCAGCTCTGCCTAGCCCCAGATGCCTCCCCTTCCTCTTGACGAGCGCATAGTGGTAATTCAGCGGCCTAAAAGCCTGGGCTTGTGCGTGGCCTCTCCACCAGGCACCTCTCAGTCTTCCTCACGTCTTACCACGCGCAACGAGCCCCCACCCCGCTTACCACACGCCCAACCTCCTCCATCCCGTCCCCATCTACCCTCTAATTCTTTGTCTCTGGAATGCAGGCACAGGCACTTACCCCATGGGCAAAGAGCCAAGGGCGAGAGAGGCGGCACAGAGGACAGCAACCGGATCCCTAGTCACTGTCACAGCAATGGGACTGTGACACTGGGTCCCAGACCTTACACGCACACTCATACGATTGACATTAAAGTATCGGTGGACAAAGGAGGGCCACATTTAGACAAAAGGTGCAGTAGCAGCTTAACTCGAGGTGAAAGCAGCCGAGAAAGCAGAGCCCAGAGGGTGTCTTCACACGTAGCTCCAGGGCAAAGTGACAGGAAATTCAGAGGAAAGACTTCAGACACCACTGAGAGGCACCAGATTAAGGCACAATATAATAACCTCTATCAGAACAACCTCACAGTGTCACCCGGTGGGGTGTTGGAATTTGTTCCAGCCCAAAGGCAACAGTCTAAGCCTAGGTGGACGAAGGAGGAAGAGTTGTTATCAAATCCACGTTTTACAACTGCCAACTACAGGGACGTGCCTTCTGTTGGTAACAAAGAAAACTCAAAACTGGGAGCTGTCCACCAGCTTCCCAAGCCCCAGAGCCTATCCCATCACCTTAGCTCTATCCCATCAGCCCATGCCTCCATCCTAAACACTCACTATCAGGTGACCCCAAACTCTGTCCCCTTTTGGGCCCCATCTTCCTTTCCACAAATCAGTCAAACCCGGACCTCACGTGTCAGAGAAACACACCCCCAGATCCTCCACAGCTTGCCTCTGTCTCCAACTTCCTCTTGTGAAGGCTTCCCTAGCCCAGATCACACTTGCACTATAGACTTTTCTCGTCCATTCAACTGTGACTGTTGGAGACTGGTGTGCTGTAAAGGAAGGAGAACTCCCTCAGCTGCCTGCAAAGGGGGTACTGGAAGCCCATCTTCTTCATTCTCCAGAGGCCAAAGAGCAAGTTCAAACAACGTAGGTGACGGTGCCATGGGATTAAAGAAGTTAGGAGGGTGTCTGTCCACTGCTTCAACCACAAACACCTCTTCGTCCAACAGCACTGTCTCAGAATGCCAGACAGGGCTTCTTAGGCCCCTAGGCTGTGCATCCTGTTCAGGGGAAGGTGGAGCTTTTGAGAATCCTGCTGCCTTCCGCAAGAAACTGGTTGGTGGTTGTCTACCCTGTGCCCCTTTCTCCCCATCCGCTCCGCTGCGTGCTCTGCAAAGCTGTGTCAGTGGCTGCAATCCCAAAGCAAGCCAGGCTGGTAGCTCTACTTGTAGTTACTGCAGTAGTGATCCCATAGTAGTGACTTTCAACCCTCACAGAGGCAAGCCTCCTGGCTTTCCCCACAATGTTGGGGTGCAAACCATAAGAGGGCACCAACACGATGACGACGATTACAGCGTGCGCACAATTTGGCCTGATGAACTTGCAAAAAAGATGACTCACTCTAAAACCCAACCGAACCATCATGGTGTAGGGATGAGGATGGGAACAGGAAACTCTTACATGGGGCGTGACCAGAGTAACGGAACCAGTCCGGTCATTCTGGATTGCCGTAATCTTCTAGAATTTACACGCTCCCAATTGACTGACCATGCAGGACGGCGGAGACTCCAGCAAGGCAAGATGGCAGTTTTAGACTTCATGGGGTCAAGAGACCCAGGTCAGGACTCCCTGAAAAGGCTCTTTAACAAGGAAGGTGATGCTGGAATGGGAAATGATGATGGTCTAGATGATATGTTTATAAGCTCCCCTTCTCATCGCTCTCTCACTCCTGAGTCTATACCCTCCTTCTCCCCTCCACCATCAGCCCCTGGCACCCTGATTAAGCCCAAAACAAGGGGAAGGGATTGGGAGGGTGGGCACTCCTTACCATCTGCTCAGTCACTCCATTTGGTCCTTAACTCATTCAATAGAGAGCAAGAAGAGGAAAAGAGAAGAGGTAAGAGTTTTTTTTTTTTTTTGGATGTTTGTGAGTAACAATATCATGGTTCTGTTCCCAATCTTATATTCCTGAAACGTGTTGGTTTAAAAAAAAAAAAAAACACCACTGGGCAATGTCCGCGTATCATAGCTGTGGTTTAAGGACAGCAGGAAAAAGAGAATGAAGCAGCATGATTACGTAAATACTAACATGGATAATAAAAATCTGTAAAATAATAGTACAGTCTTGCAAAGTTCTGTAAATATAGCTATTTCTTCGATGTCCTTCTGCTCTAGTTTCTCTGTACTCTGATCCCTTCTGTTGTTTGGATGGCATTACTATTATGTAAGCCCAACAGGATGCTGAAAGCCATATTCAGAACTAATGCAATTTCAATATAATTTGCAACATGGATGAAGTAATAGCACATATTACGGAGTATCTTTTTGGATGATGTTCTCCCTTTTTCAACCTCCCACTTGCTTTCCTAATTACTAGCTCACTTGCACAACAGGTGCACTTATTTCACACTGAGGACAAGATAATGAAAAGGGTTCTGTTTTTCCTCTGTCAGTGCACCTCTCCCTTCCGCTCTCATCCTCCCTCCCTGCGTCTCTGTCGGATGAGAGTGTAATGACTCCAGATGTGGAGAACGCGGTGATCAGCCCTATTCTACCTTTCCTTTTCCTGGGGAATGAGAGAGATGCCGAGGACCTGGACCTGCTGCTGCGACTGAACATCAGTTATGTGGTCAATGTCACCACCCACCTGCCCCTCTATCACTTGGAAACGGGTTTGGTACGCTACAAGCGTCTACCTGCTACTGACAACAGCAAGCAGAATCTCCGACAATATTTCGAAGAAGGCTTTGAGTTTATAGGTGAGTGTATACATTTCCTGGGTTTGTCCCTTAGTGATCCGTCTTGTTTTCGGATTTTTGATGTTTGGCTCTGTGTCATCTTTGCGTATCACTGTTTTTAATTCTAAGTTGTAGAATCCCATAAAACTTTAAATCAGGAAAAGAGTAGAATGCATGTTGATCTGCCATTTTTGTATCATTATTATTTTTTTATACAGAGGAGGCTCACCAGAGTGGCCGAGGCGTGTTGATTCACTGCCAAGCAGGCGTGTCTCGCTCCGCGACTATCGTCATTGCTTATTTGATGAAGCACACCCTCATGACCATGACCGACGCTTATAAATACGTCAGGAGTCGCAGACCGGTCGTATCCCCCAACCTCAACTTCATGGGCCAGCTGTTGGAATTCGAGCGAGATCTCAACTCTGGTGTGACGCCTCGAATCCTAACCCCGAAGCTGAGTGGCCTGGAAACACAAGTCTAAGTCTTCAAAAAAAGAGATGGATTGATTTCCATCATGCTCATTGTGGACATATGAGTACAATTAGTCTGGGTGAAAAAAAAATGACAGTAGAGTATGCTAAGGAAATATTTACAAATGATGTACTTCCGCTCTTTTGAGTATTCCTATTGCGTAATTATAGCACTTAAACAGAAGTAGGCAAATGGGTGTTTGTATAATCAACCTCACAGTGATACTGTGCTCATAATAACGTGCCAAGTTTTATAATGTGAAATACTACATAGTAATACATTATAACTATTATTGTATTCTACGTATTATCAACCTGCCCTCGTTGATGTATCCGATGTATAGAGCAGTGAAGGCAGGAAGAAAATGCAAAGCAAGGGCAAAAAAACAAAAAACAAATGTACTGTCAAGCACAGAAAAAAGACACAAAGTGATGAATTTCTCAGACCTGAAAACTGTAGCAAATTTCTCACACCTTCTCCACTGTGCACAGAACTTTTCTAGGCATATTATCAAGTAGAGAGTTCAATGCACTTATTTTCTTATCTCAGTTGACGCCACGTTAGCTGCTGACAAATACCACAGCACACGCAAATGTTTCTTTTGCATTATTGTCATTTCAGTCATCCACCACTTGGGTTATGACATTCGTGGTTTACATTCGTGGGTTTTTTTTTTTAAAAACCCTCCGTGTGGGAAATGTGCAATAGAGGAGCATAGACAGTGGAGGAGATGTTGACTTGAATTATTCCAGCTTGGATACTTTCATACAAGGAATTTGAGATACTAAACGCACCATTTTGTTCACACTCTCATACGCAGAAACAAAATAGTCAGACAGTGTGAGAGAGAGAGAGAGTCACAATACTGTGCTTTTAATACATAGTGAACTAAAAAATGGATTCTGTTGGATTTTTCTTTTCTAATTGAATTCATGAACTGTTATCTATTTTTTAAAACTCTGCAGGCATGGGTGTGAGTATAGATTTTATTTTTCTAAGCACTTTGTATATAGTTGTTTTATTGTGTTAACGGTACTAAATCGGATGGTGTGATATGAGAAGGGAATGATCAGAGGTGATGCTGAAAAAAAAAACCCCAAAAGTGTTAATTTAATAATTGTGATTATATGGGGGTCGTACTGAAACTTATTCAAAGATGTGCAGACCTTTTTCATGAACTGACATACTGTAGGTGGTTCAAATTCCGCAATTTTTCCTCGGTACAAAGGTACTCATCTCCATGCACTGCATCGATGCATTTGCACCATCGTTGAACCCCACAATCAAATCCTGTTTGACAATCGCCTTTGCCGCGTTTGATGGTCTCTCACTGAATGGTTTGTCTTCAACGCTTTAAACTCCTTCAACCAACTGTGCACTTTGGTCTTGCCAATGGTGTCATCCCCGTAAGCATTCTTGAGCACGGTGGGAGACCATCAACTGCGGCGAAGACGATTCGAGGATTAGGTTGAACGATGGCGCAAATGCATGTCCCGTGATGGAGTACGTATGTACAGTATAGAGGAGGAGTTACTCTACCAACATGTGCGGTTTAAACAACCTATCTCGGTTAATGAAGAGTTATGCCCACTGTTGCATTACTTCCGGTGCAGCCCTTGTAATTTCGCCATGCTGCTTGTCGATATGAGTCTAAATACCCATCACTTGCTTAAATTAGATTCATTTGATTTTAAGTTGTTTTTCTGTATGGTATCGATTACATTTCAGATTCAGCTGTTGAAAACAAGCTCAAAATTCTCACTGACAGTAGATTTTTACCTAATGCTGAATTAACATGAATGATATCAGATTCCTAGGTCCCAGGGACAGCGTTGTGAATTAGTTATACACTGCCTGGCCCGGAAAATGTCGCACACTCTGAAAGACTTCATTCAGTCATCTTTGTTTCAAGCACACAGTGTGGTGGGCAGTTCATGTTTGAAAAAGATTCTTTATGTTCCCAGAACCACTCTTTCACAGATTGAGAATTGGAATATGCCTGGATATAAACCACGGATGAAAAACTCTACAGACGTGATAAACGTCATTCAGTACATTCAGGTCATCAGCTGACTTCATTTGTTGCCGGCCTAACTTTACTGAGCTTAGACCTGACCAAATGAAGCAGCCCCAGATCATAACAATCTGGACTCAGACCACATGACCTTTTTCCATTGAAACGTAGCTCTGTTTTTTACTGTTGATTTTTTTCCACCATGCAACTTCACCAAGTGTTTAAGTGATCTCCATTTATGACTTTATTCTTACTGCATTAAAATTCAAATTCAAATTCAAATTTTATTTGTCACATACACAGTCATACACAGTACGATATGCAGTGAAATGCTTATTTATTCCATTTATTCCACAAAGTTGACAGTTTAGCACTATCCGTCCAGGTTTTTATAACGTGTTGAAGGGTTCTTAACCCAGTTTCAATCATTTCAAATCTCCTTAGTTGTTTTCTTTGCTTGATGCAGCCGAATAATTGGACCCTTCTGAAATGGCGACTATTTTGGGGGCCAGGCCGCGTAGTTAATACAGTCTTATTAACGGTTTTCAAAAAAATACAGTCAAAAGCACATTTTAAAAGGCATTACAGCAATTATTTGTGCTTAATCCTGTCCTAATCTGTATTCGTTTCTGATGCTGTTCATTTTCATAGCATTCATTTGACTAGAACAGGAGAGCAGGAAAAACATCTGCCTTTGAAGATCAGCTATGGAAAATGTCCGCCAGTTAAATTCTTCCTTTCTTACACTTATGGTCCATTGTTTACATTCTCTTTTCAGTTGATAGATTTTTAACAGTGCTCTTATGATACTATGCACCATTCCAACTTTTCGACTACGGAAGTGTAATCTGTGAAAAAGACCAGGCTTTGTTCAGTTCACTGTGATAAGCTTTCTTCTTCCTGAATATTGCCCAGTTTTCAGCCTTAGTCCTTGAAGTCTCCCTTCATCTGTCTCGGCGCGAAGGGGTGGGGGGATTTTGTTTTGCGGTCTTCGAGCTTTTATCTGTCTGGCTGAAGCAATGCGCTTTCACCCTGCACTGTCGCAACTAAGCCACCCTCCCCAGAGATTTCCACTTTGCATTCCAGTGCAAATCAGCTGGGTCAAGATGCGGAGCCGGTAAATATACGAGCAAAAAAACAATGTAAGCTGCGTGTGTCTATGTAAGTATGTATGTAAGTACGTATTTATGTATGTATGTGTGTATGTACAGTATGTATGTATGTAGGTGTGTATGTGTGTACAGTATGCCTCAAAATGTTTGATTCTCACAAGCTATCTGAAATGAAAGCTGTTTTGTTTAAAGACTTAAAGCTTATTCATTTGGTAAAGCCGGGCAAATTTCTGTTCAGAAAGGAGATTTGTGACGCTTACTGAATGTTTTTGAGTGAGTTCAAAGTGCTCTGTGAGATCAGACCAATCTCAGTCTAGACCACAGATGCTGCTGATAAACTCAGACCTTGAGGACAACACATTTAAACTTGAATATTTCTACTTTCCAAGACATCTGTATTGATAATATTTCTTTTGACATATTCCTTTTACCGCTAGTTCTATTGTTGTACAGTATGAAATTCTGCTTTGATCATTGTTTGTTTGTTTTTTTAATTACAGTTGCAAATGACAACTGCAAGTGGTTCCTTTTTGCTTTGGTTAATATATATTCTGTTACATAATTACATAATTATATGTTCTCCTATTTATACAGATAGAAACTTAATTAGATCATATTAACATCGGGATAAAGTAAGAATGAACCTCAACCTTCAGCCTGTGCATTACATCATTTTTTAATAATATGTAAACTTGGTGGCAGACTGACACAATATATGCAGGTTAGGTATGTTGCCTAATTCCTGGATATGAGCTTGTAAGCCCACTGTCTCTTTAAAGATTCTCATGTTGCAGATGTGTTTGCCTGGGTAAATCTATTGCCCACCCTAAATTGCCCCGATGTGTGAATATGTGCGTCCATGGTGCCTGGTGATGGACTGGCATCTTATCCAGGGTGTATTCCCAAGTCTGTCCTACATTTCCTAGGATATGGACCATTTCCACCATTATTGAAGATGAACGAATTAAGTACTATAAATGTGCATTTATGGAAAAAACAACAACACAGTGCTTTTCCAGACAGGAAAAAAGATATATATTGTAATTAGAGCAAATTTCTCAAGAGCAACGTGCATACAGGAACCATTTGCACAAGTGTACATTTATTGTGAGTTGATGGATCTTTTACAAATGTTTTTTTTTTTTTACACCTAATAATGAACAACCAAATGTAAATCTATGCGTAATTTACTCAGACTTGTAAGTCAGCCTCTATTTCTGTGCAGTTATATTAATTTCTGTTGTGCACTTTTCTTTCTTTTTCTTTCTTTTCTTTTCTTTTTTCCAATATTATGCTAAAAGTATAAAAGTAAGGCTTTACGAACTGGCAAATATTGAAAGAAAAAAGGCACGCTGGAGGACGAAATCTGTTCATTTCTGTCCCATTATTGGCGTCTTGCATTCGCTGCCTCCCTTGGTGTTGTACTTCATTGCTGTATCTTTATACTTTACATGTAACCTACTAATCTGCTAGATAATGATTCCCATAAGACAAGCTCTATTTTCATATGTTGGCGATGTTTCCGTTTGACTTTACAATTTTCTTTTTTATTTGACTCTATTGATAGAGATGTATTGTATACAAGTACTTGTGGATGACTGGAATAAGCAGAATGAATGATGTGCTTTTTCTACATTGCCATTCTCCATCGGTGGCCATGCTACACTATGGAGTGTGCAGTTGGAAGGTATTCATTTGATCTTTGTTCATTTTATCATTGTGAATTTATAGGAAGATTTTTTTTTTTTTTTTTTTTTTACTCAAACCTACTGTGACTACGAGACTGATCTTTGTTCTAAAGTAACAATGATAAGCAGACATGGAAAACTGATTATCACTTGTATGGACTTTACCTCTTTAAGAAAGAGCAGAAAACAGTGTATATTACTAGAAAATTGTCCACCTTTATGATGTATTCGGAAAATCTCTGGAAAACTTAAATGGTTTGCTGAAATACATTTTTTACAGTAAATCATCAATATGCTGGGTCTGGATTATTATTATTACTATTATTATTATTATTATGATTATTTTAGTTTATTTTTTTTGACAGAGGAGTTTTAACTCCTGAAATGGAATGTAAGACCATGGACATGAAAAACAAATTTTACTAGAAACAAATTATACTTTGCCTATTGCTTATTAGGTAACACAAATGCCAAGACAAGAAAAAAACAGGCTAAACCTTCCAACCCCATCATAAAGTAAAAGTATAGATAATAGTAATATAATATAAAATATCACATACTGCACACTATCGTATCATACTGTATATAATATGATAGTGTTCATATATACAAAAAAAAGTCACATTGCTTCACACACTTCCCTTCTTACACTAACACACTTTTCTATTGCTCCTACAGTAAGTCAAGTGTTTATGCTCCTTAGCGAATCAAATACTTTTTTTTCTGATTAGCCTCAATACTGTAAATTACAGCAGGCAAATTAGCTCCATGTCTGATGCCTTTCTTTCAATACCAAAGGATTTCATCGAATGCTTTACACTGGAATTTGAGCTAAATGCAAATAAAATGCAAATTAGGCGTGCTACTGCTCATTCTATTGTCGTACAGAACACAAGCGCTGTCTGGACGAGAGAAGTTGAGCCCTTTGTGTGTTATAATTACTACAGTACTTTGAAGGTAAGGAGTAAAAATATTTTCATTATTTTCCACCTCTCAGTAATGTGCCAGTAGGTATACGGTCCATGCTAAATATCTCATTCATAAGATTCACATGGCTGACATAGGGAACATGAAGAGCCTGGTCAATAAGGTTTTATTAGATCAGCAGATTTTCCTGGCCACTGTGGTTACATAAGAGTTCTTTTTAATATGTGACTGCCGTGTGCTGTGGTTTAGTGCCCAGAGGCGCTTAAATCAATAGGCTGTAGAGTTCTATTTTAGCATGGCTTTACTATTACGGGTTCATACTGTAACGGAACGACGTTCAGGATCTTACGGGATACAGATGCCCATTTTGGTGGTGCCTGTGACATGCAATAGACTTGGTGAAATTGACTCAGTGCCCGAGGACGTGGGGTGGGAGCTTGTTTTGGCTGCTTTGAGTGACAGAGCAGTGCTAGAACACTGGAGTGCCTGAAAGGGATGTCAAAAACTGGGACAAGAGCTTTTAGGATACTGTATGTTGGAGAGAGAGAGAGAGAGAGAGAGAGAGAGAGAGAGAGCAGCGGTTTTAAATACCATGCATATTGTTCTAAATCTCTATGCGCTTAGGATTAATTCTGTGTTAATTAAATTAAAATGTTAGTTAATGAGATTATTTTATGTTTCTATACTTGACTTGTGGATTGAATGTGTTGGTAGATGATTTGCTTGGAACTTTAAAGGGATACACGTGCTAAATTGTGTTGACTGAAATAATCTGCTAATGTTGGCAGAACAGAAATCAATTTGAAAGTGAAAAGCAAGTCAGCTTTGAAACATTGATTCAAGCCATCAAGCCGTTAGATCTTCTTTTTCAGCAGTGCAGAAGGAAAGCTACTAACTTTTGAAAAAATAATGGCAGAGCAGTTAAAATTGGAAAAAGTTGCATTTTTTACATTTGTAAAATTATATAAAATATAAACATTACACGTATATATTTAAGTATTTTATATACAATACTTAACTTCTTAACTTGTATAATGGTCTGCTATTAGATCTTTCCTTAAAAGTACAGTAGTAGTCAAAAGTTTGGACACACCTTTTTGTTTAGTGATTTATTTCCTACATTCTGGAGATTTCAAAACTATGAATTAACACATACGGCATTAAGTAAATAAATAACAGCTACAATAACAGTCAGTTGTTATTTTAAGTTACGAACGATTATGGCATTAGGAGGCGTGTCCAAACATAGTCGTTAGATATACTGTAGGTGATGAAATGGACATTTTGAGACCTTCCTGTTTAAAAATGCTGTCTAGGCTGAAATTTTATTCTTTTGCTATGCAAACAATGCTTTTGTTATAACACCGCCAGCTGCTAGTGACATGATTGACCACAAGGTGTGTCGTGATATCTATACAGAAGGTAACAGGCTCCCTAGGCAGAGTTGGCAAACATGGCAGGCATATTGCTAATGCACAGCTTCCTACTTTCTATTGTTCTGTTGTCATCGTTCTTGTTTTTTTCATAACCAGAGGCAGTACAATTATTAGTAAACTGATAATAATGATAAGTATATATAACTTTTAATTTACTCAATAATTTTAAAAACTATTTTAATAGAGTAATTTAACACATGAGGCCATCATGTTTTATTTTACAGTGTTACAGCTGTTAGTTTACTATGAGTATACACTCTAGTATACTCATAGTGAGTAGTTATAAAATGACACAATTATACAACTTAATTACTTAAATCTTTCTATGATGAAATATATTGAAATATCATATACAGTGGTCCAAAAATGTGAGAACACATAAATAGAAAATTAGGGATTTTTTTTATTTTTATTGAAAATAAGGCTTTAGAATTTTTTAATATTTAATTGAATAAAATAAATTTTTAATTTCTTGAATATTTAACATTCAAGATTAAACTTTTTTTTTCTAGTTTTCAGTGTTTAAATATAAGAAAATGTGTAATATTACCAATGTAAACCGCTTTTTACTAAAGGTCACATTTTCCTCACGTCTAATCCCTTCTATTGAAGCATGGGTTCAAATGATACACTAATGATTTAGGCTGAAATGGATCTGGAGTTTCTGGTGCTTCTGTATTAATGCTCACAGACTTCATCGTATACTTGAGTTAAACACAAAATAAATACAGAAAAAGACCTGACCTCTGTTTGGTTTGTGATTTGATTCCTATCTAAAAGAAGATTTTGATTCAGTGCTACTCTGCTTAGCTGGCTAATTTAGACGATATCTAACTAGCTTAGGCTGCCTACGTAGCAACCAATATATCTTTAATGTTTTAAACCAAAAATCAACTTAAAACCGTAAATATAGCCTATAACAATTAAGAGTCGGTTTGCTCTTATTTATAAATTATTATAAAATTATTCTATACTGGGATGCTTTGCATGTTCTCCACAACTTCCCTTGGTTGTCCCAACATCATGCGGCACATGGTGTCCCAAGCAGTTTTAAATTTTATCATTCTGAACATTTTTTAATTTTATTTATTTATTTATTTATTTATTTAATGTTGTGTGATCATTCTATCGAAAATTAGCATTTCTTAAATTTATTAGCAATATTTCTACAAAATTATAAAAATGACAAACACAAAATATTTGGCTGCATTTAAATTTTTTAATCAAGCAAAGTTTAAAAAGTAGCTATGTAGGTTAGATCTCCTTAGTTCAATGGGCAAACTTTACTAATATTTTTTTTATAGTGGCACCATCATTCATTTCTAATCCTTTTTACGTTTAACAACTTTGTGCTTTGACATCACAAGTACATAATTGTATTTAAATGGTAAAACTGCACCTTTGCACTACATTGTATGGTAACTGGAAATTCCAATAATAATAATAATAATAATGATAATAATAATAATAATAATAATAATAATAATAATAATAATAATCAGTGACCTATATATATTCTATGTTTAAATTATTAAAGAAAATCCATTTCAGGAAAGTTAATGGAATTAGAAGTGGCCTCCACACACACACACACTCACACTGGTTCACATCCTGAACACGCCTTTCATGTGGGAGGAAACCTGTTAAGGGGACGAGACTACAACACAGAAACAGCGTCCACTGCCAGGAAACATTTACGTACAGCTCTTCACCTGCTTGCAATTTCAAGAGACAAATTTGTCTTTTTTGTTCGGCTGAGCTGCAAACAGCTGCAAAGACGAAGGATCTGTGTCATGGGAACAGTAATGCAAGTTTGGTTCTGTTGTATTGTGCTCTCATGAATATGCAGGAGCCGACATGGGAACACTTTTGAAATTAGTGCATTGTGGAAGAAGAGGATCGGTGGATATGCAAGAGAGAGTGCAAGACGAGGGAAATTCTACTCCTTGAACAGATCGAAGTGATTGGACAACACAATTTGGAGGTAAAGGATTATTTAAGATAAACTTTGATAATATAAAGATGTCCTGTGTTGCTGATAAATGGCCTCATTCTTGTCGCTGAACACTGTATTGATCTTTATGAATGTCTAGTTAAAGTGATGGCAATGAGCTGCAGAAAAATATGTGGGAAGAGGATGGATTTAAAAATCATTGCATGAACAACCAAATCCTCAAGTGGGTTCTGAGGATATTGATCGTCCATTTGCCATCTTTTCGCTTGGTGTTCTTTTTTAAGTAACGTAAGTGTCTGGTAAACAAGAGGTTTCCATCTGCTGTGTAAATGTGCTCTTGAGGTATATGATGCAAGTATCATGGGTTGCAAGGTGCTCTAATCTATGCTCAGTCAGGCACAGATAATGAGCCCCCAGGAGCAACGCCATAGAAACTAAATCCCCAAGAGATTTTCTGATCAAGGTTCTTACGTTGGTACAAATGCAGATTTTCATGGCTAAAAAAATCATACTTGGATTTAACCCTGTCTATGAATTTTGAATATGTAAATGTATCAATTTGTCCGTCTGTCTAAGTTTTTTCTTCCTTCCTGGAACATTCAAATGTTACTTCTCATTCAAATTCGTTTTTCTCTTATGTTTGTTCCCAGCACATGGCACGGTGCAAGTGTAGCGGAAGGGCCTTCTGCCTTTGTCTTCTCCCATTTTTGATGATGAGCCATCTCTTGGTGTATATAATAGTGACCATATTTGTCGCCATGTCCTACAGACCCGAGCCTCAGCCCGTGTCTCTGCCTCTTCATTTCATAGCCCCTGGAGTGTCGTCCAACTCTGGAGCTCTTGCATCCCATCCACTAAATGCCTTCTGGAACCTGCGTTTGGTTGAGGGAGCATTGTGGAACCGCCTTCAGCACCTCAAGGACAGAGAAAACAATCCCATATTGAGGGGTAATATCACAGTTGGCAGGAGTCCACAAAATGAAAGTACTGACCGGTATCCTAATGATGGCTCTCCTCTGTGTGAACCCCATCATCTCTTGGCATCTCAACTGCCTGATTTTAACACAATACCTGAGCAGATGAAGGACTTTGTCTTGTCCATGCATTGTCGGAGCTACACCCTCCTGAAGAACCAGCCTGACCTGTGCAATGGACAAGATACTGAGTCAGGTGCCCCTATGCTATTCATGGCAATCAAGTCCCAAGTGGGAAACTTTGAGAACAGACAGGCCATTAGGGAGACATGGGGAAGGACTGGCTTGGTACAAGAAGAGTCAGGGGGACAAAGGTGGCAGGTGCGTACTGTCTTCCTACTTGGAAGGCAGGACATAACAACTGGTCCCCATCCGGACCTTGAGGCACTTTTACAGCTGGAGAGCAGCCTTCATAAGGACATCCTGCAGTGGGATTTCAGAGACACGTTCTTTAACCTCACCGTGAAGGACTTGCTCTTCTGGAACTGGCTCTCCGTGCACTGCCCACAGGCCCACTTTATCTTCAAAGGAGATGATGATGTTTTTGTTAGGACCAGTGCTCTTTTAGACTACTTAAATAAACATCATGCTTCCCTACAAGGAACAAATAAGAAAGTAAAGGATGATTTTCTTGTAGGAGATGTGATTTCTAATGCTTGGCCCAGTCGCCAGCCAACAGCTAAATATTACATACCTGAGAGTTTTTATAAAGGTATGTACCCAACATATGCAGGAGGAGGAGGCGTGGTGTACTCTGCCGCTCTGGCCATGCGACTTCGGGATGTCTCACACTGGGTGAGTTTGTTCCCTATTGATGATGTATACATGGGGATGTGTCTCCAGAGGCTGGGTATTCGCCTTATTCATCACCCGGGCTTTTTGACCTTCGATCTTCCCGACGCCAAGAAAGAGACACCGTGTGCTTACCGCAAAGTACTACTGGTGCATAAGCGCAGCCCGAAAGAGATGCTTACACTATGGAGAGTCCTAAAGCCTCCACTTGCTGAGTGCTAATGCTGAGACATGAGGGTAATGGAAAATGTTTATCTGATTTGTATATTATTCACCACAAATCAAAAGGCCTGTCTTTTCAAAAATACAGGACAGATTTGAATAGAGCTACCTTCAGGTATTTTCATAACAATGGAGTAATTATTTGCATAATAAATATTTCACTCTGTGGTCTGTTTGGTTTGATTATTAAAGCTGGTTACTGAAGTCGTTATGCATGAGTACTGTGTCATGATAGAATTAAATATTTTTATTTATTGAAATGTTTTTTTTTATTGTAATGGCATGTTATATGTTTATATCTACTGTATGTATGGTTTTCAGTTTGTCTGTTGTACTTTACTGTGCATATATTTACAAAAACAATTCAATTATTCCTGAAAATAATGTAGATTTATGCACATTTTTTAAATATTTGATAAAACTGTGCTTGGTTTATCATATAAGTGCCTTGCAGGTTTGCATTTTTCAAGCAGGTAAAAGTTGCAAGTTTTGTTTTTATTTTGCTCAATTTTTGTCACTTCATAAAAATGGGAATGAACCAGAAATTCTTAAACTTCCATATAAACCTGGAACAACCTTTTGTTGATGTGTTATGGTTTACAAATGTTTCCTACTGTATATTATATAGACATTTTACTGTACATGTTAATTTTGAATATTGTGGAAAAATGTTTTGTAATATAATTCAAAAACAAAACTCCCCTCCATGTTTTATAGACTTATTACACATAAAAGTGAAATATTTTAATCCTTTTTTTGTTATAATTTGAATAATTCTGTAATTCTGCCATAAATCAAGTACCTCAAAAAATATTAGAATATCAAATATCTATTATACCTAATATTAGTCACAAACGGATTTCCAACTTCAGAAACATATGATTCAGGTGAGCAGCCTGTGGCACTTCTGAGGTGTAATTGAAGACCAGGTTGCTTTAATAGCAGCTTTCAGTTCTGCTTTTGTATTGTTGAGTTTGGTGTTTTTCATATTCCTTGCGACAATAGCCCATAGATTCTCTATAGGGTTCAGGCCGGGCAAATAGGCTGAACAATTAAGCACAATAATCTCATGGTCAGGAAACCAGTGAGTGGTAGTTTTGGCACTGTGGTTCCTATACTGTAGTTTCCATGAATACATGTATACTTTAATATAGCCCTCTGCGAACAGGCATAAGGTGTGGCTTACCCTCCTTTTGGGGGGTGTTAATTATTGTTTTTTGGACAACTGTCGAGTCAGCCTTCTTCCACATGATTGTGGTTGCATGTACTGAACTAGACCAAGACATACACTGCATCAAAAGTAATTTACTTCAAGAATGAAATATTCTAATATTTTGAGATACTGCATTTTTTATTTCCATGAACTATAAGCAAAACAAAAATTAAAACAAAAAAAGCTTGAAATATTTTACTTTATGTGCAATGAATTTAGAGTATATGAAGGTTTTCTTTTTTCAATTTAATTACTAAAAACTTTCCATGATGCTCAGATTTTTTGAGATGTACTGTAATTTTGACAGATCTGATTAACCAAAATCCAACATTTGTAGTCAGAAACATCTAACCCTTTAATAATTCCAGTACAGATAAAAAATAAATAAATTATATATATATATATATATATATATTACTTTAAATCAGTTAAACGTTATCATTTTAACTGGTAAGGTATTTGTGCTGTGGGTTTTGCCTTTTTTTTCTAAAATTAATAGGTTTTGCATTCTATATTATCATGAATAATCTCAAATATATTTTTCTATTAGATTGCTTTCTGAAAACCATAAAGTGCTTTAAAAATCTTGACCACTTGTTTTATTTTTTTAAATAAAAGGGTGTCTGAAAAGTTTCCATACAGTACATAAGGGAAATTAACACATTTTAGAAGATTTTTGTAAACACACTCGGGCTTATCTCTACCACTAATGATAAACTTGTGTTAACACATCTGGTGTTATGCATGCAGTCGTTTAATTATGTTCATTTCTGTTATGTACAGTATGGTGACCTTTGGGATGCCAAACATGTTGTGTTGCTTGGGTTAAGAAATGTTTTCTAAGACATAGATTTAGTCTATACAAAAGAATCTTGAAATATTTTTTTCCTCACTGGTTTTTACTTGTTTTTTTTTTTTTGTTTTTTTTCCATTTTACTGGAATGCTTGTTAGTTGTTCTGTAGTCAACTGATGACTGATGCATAGTGTATCCCTGACTTGCACCAAATGGAATCCATTGTGAACCTGGCCCGGATAAACTTACTGAAGAATGAATTGCTTACATTCCCAACAAATTCCCAGTACAAGTTGTACTGGTTTTCATTTGAGTAAATAACTAGTTCTGCTTTAATAAAGCATTAGTATGTAACAGCTATCAGAAACATAGACAAAAACAGATAGGTATATAGGTATGTCTATAGGTAATGTAAATATATACTACAAAGCAGAACCAAGTGACATATACCTATGAAATGAAATCTTATGTAATCCTAAAGTCCTAAAATCCTAAAATCCACATCATTCTCCTACTGTAGTGTAATCTGGGCAGAGTAATGAATAATGAATTCAATGTGAACTGATTTATTTGATCAGTACATACACTTTGCATCTTATAAACCAGCACAGCATTTATGATAAAGTAAACTGGAGAAAAAAAAAGCAAACTTAAAATTAAAATAAAAACTTTAAATATAATGTAAAATTTACTTACAGTATCAGTCCTTACTTTACTGCTAGCTGAGACAAGTCTAGACTTGAAAATTTCTGAAAGATTATTCAACATTAAAAAAAAAAAAAAAAAAAGTGTTTAAAACAGTTTATTTAAATATAATGGAAAATTATTTAAAAATCCCATATACAGTACATTCTTGGCAGTGGAAAGCGAAGAGGTGTCTAAAGTTTTGGGTAGTTCCAATGCCAAGTACCAAGTTTTGGATTATAAAAAACACTGTGTTGATTTTGGGTAGCACTGAGCTGTGTTGGGTAACAGGAACTTTGATCCAACCGTGTTTAAGTTTTTTTGACAGTAGTAGGCTAGTCCCAATACTATGTAAATTTAGGGTGGTCGGTGGGTAACCAAGTTCCAGTGGCATATTAGAGTTGGGTAACAGAAGGCTTGTTCCAAAAACAGTTTTATGTAGTATGAAAGCCAGATCCAATGACATATAAATGTCAGTAACCGGACAATTCCAAGCCTTTATAAGCTTTAGGTAGTGGTAAGCTACAGTAGCTTCAATGGCATAAAAGTACAGTAATAGGTAACAGGGCGCTGACCAGCCAGATCCAATGGCAGGTAAGTTTCAGATAACAGTAAATTAGTTGAGACACTACTTTAAAACCTTTTGTAAGGGTAAGGTAGTTCCAACACTGTATAAATTAAGGTGAGGGTAGTTTTATTTTCGGTTGTGGTAAGCTACATCCAACACAACAGGCGTTTGTGGCAGCATTAAGGTAGTTCCTGTGTTCCAATGCTTTTTGGGTGGCGTTAAGCTAGTTTAAAGCTAATGTAATTTGTCAGCCTATAAAATATAATTAAGTATACCTAGGATAAGTGTTAAAATGTATTCAAATGTACTTAAAATGTATTCTAAACATAAATGCTTAGGATAGTTCACTCAAACACTTGATGAATAGATTGGAATTCA
Organism: Clarias platycephalus; assembly: GCA_030068275.1. NCBI lineage: Eukaryota > Metazoa > Chordata > Actinopteri > Siluriformes > Clariidae > Clarias > Clarias platycephalus. Next base: position 5,767,630 of record JAQQZT010000011.1, read on the forward strand.
TAAATTCATAATCAACAGGCAATTTGGGAATGCCAGTTAGCTAATCTGCATGTTTTTGGACATCAGAGAAAACCTGAGTTCCCACAGAAAACCCACCAAGCACTGGGAGAGCAAACTCCACACACACAGACCCAAGGGATGAATTGAACCCTGACCCTGGCGGTGTAAGGCCACGGTGCTAACCACTATTCCACAGTGCTGTTTAGAATAGTTAGTCCCCAAAAAATGTGGAGGGAGATTAACAGCTGGACTGACACAAATAGCAAAATAGTTTGTTGTAATATATTTTGAGTAAGCTTTCTTGGTTCTCTTAAAAATATTTTTTTGCTGATTTGCGAAAAAACAAGAAATGCTAGAAACACTCTCAAACTGCGCATAGTGTGTATATGGTTGGTACCAAGTCTCCTGAGATAGGTTAGGATGGATGGCTAATATCATTATCTTCCACCTCCATCTTCCCCAACTGAAACTAGAAACAAATGTGGTTAATACTTCCCCTTGACACTAGGGGCGATGAACGTTGCAATAGCTTTTTACCCGGAAGCAGTTACAAAGGTCACACGCAGCATTCACACAACGACTGGTGAGCGATGTTTACGCTGAGGAAGCTAAGTTAGCTTGCTTTAGAAAAAGAAGTGCGTCGCATTTGTTTTTCAAATGTGATGTAGCAAGTGTTAGTTTTTAAGTCCTAATTGATAAAGTGCGAAAGCTTTTAAGTAGTTTAGTGGCTGATTAAGAGTTTTAGCCAGTTAGCTTTATCTAGTAGCCTGGTATAGCGTTCAATCGCATTATAAACTCGGTTTATAGTTCATTAATAAATTAGATATGGGCTCGTCTAAGAAGCACAAAGATAAGGATAAGGACCGGGACCCAGAGGAGCGACACCGGGAACACAAAAAGCACCGACACAAGGACCGTGAGAGGGAGAAAGAGCGCGAGAAGGAGAAAGAGAAGAGGAAGAGATCGCGGTCGCGGGACCGGAGCAGCCGGGCTGCGGAGAAAGAGAGCAGGAGCAGGGGCGAGAAGAGTAGCGGAGAGCCGCGAGTTAAGAAGGAGAAACCGGATCCCAGCACTGAAGAGACTGAAGGTAAAGGGCTAGGGGGGCTGCAAAAGTGTCGGTTATATTGCGCATGCGTGTTGAACTGTGAATTCAATGGCTGATTAGATATACAGTACTTCATTAATTCCAAATGGAAATTGTAACGTTACAGCAGATTATACAACAACATTCAAGCAACAAGGTGTAAATGGATATTCCATCCATCCATCTATCCATCTAATTGTAAGATGACTTGACTAAGGTTATCCTCAGCTTAATGGACTTCTAATCATATATCTTGCTTGGATTATTGCACTTTTAAACACTGGTTAGCCTAAAAACAAAGGCTTATTTTTTATTATGTTGAATTTGCTAGGGAGAATAAAGGTTGCACATTGAGGCAATGGGAAAAGGTGAAATGAAGTCAGCTGATGACCTGAATGGTACTGAATGACCAGATTATCACATCTATGGATTTTTTTTTTCTCTTAATGGCACAGGAATATTCTAGAACTTAAATAGTGAAAAAGTGGTTCTGGGAGCATCAGGAATAATTTTCACACATGAACTGGCCACTGTGTGCTGTAATCATCGTTGAAGGCGACTGAATGAAATCTTGCAACTTTTTTTTCGTCTTTGTGTCTAGGCAGTGTACATGGGATGTACAGTGTATTTTAAGTAGCTTATTTTTTTTAATTATGTTTGCAGCATTTAGAAGACACCCTTATCTAGAGTGACTAGAAGTGCTTCTAAGAGTTTCTAAACTATACAATGACCAAAAAAAAAAAAAAAAAAACATCTTTTAGTTCGTCGGGATGGAGACTGAGAAAGCCATCAAGAATGTTGAGTGAAAATGACATGTGGCGCATTGAATGCATGAACCCTGCGATTTTACCCGAATTTTTAAATAATCTCCCAGTTATGATTTTTTTTTTTTTTTTTTTTTTTTCAAATAAATATTGCATTTGTTATGTTACATATTATATATTACAGTGGAACCTCGGATTGCGAGTAACACGGTTTATGAGTGTTCCGCAAGACAAGCAAAAATTTGCAATAAATATTGACTTGAAAAGCGAGCAAGTCTTGGTTTACGAGTACTGAGTATAATGTATCACTTGTTTTGACGCAAAACATAACGTCATCACAACTCAGCTAATGGTTTTTCTCTTGCGCACGCTGCAGAATTGTGGGTAATCGTCTCCCCTGCTGTCTTAGTGCACGCATGTACTGTTCACTATAACACTGTGACTACGTGTGTGCATACGACCTCACCAAATACGGTGTAATATTGTTGGTCATTTTCGGGGGGACTTTTACTTTACAAATTCCAGACATGGCTGTTTCGCAATTATTACAAATCACACATGGTCCCCAGGTAATACTAGAAGAAGAAATTATGGTGTATAAATGGAGGAGCTGTCTATGCAGAGCTTTGAGCCATAAAGAAATGCCTCAGGTAATGGAAGATGCACTTATTAGACGTATAAAATTTTGTTATTGGCATAGAAGTGAGTCAGAAATATTTCCGCTTCTGTTTTTCAGTCTTTAATCACATGTTAATTTTGTTCACTCAGCCCTCTGTGATTATTAAAGAGATTTGTCGGAAAGGAGTTCGCACATTGTAGGGGATCAACATGCACAAATGACTTAACATGTATAAACAGTATTGGGTTAAACAAAGAAGGGGGTTTTCAGTTCACTGTTGTTTCACAAAGTGCACTAAAGTGAGACAAATTGATTATTTATCTGTGTTTGTTTGCAGATCTGGGCCCGAAATCAGCAGCCGGTGATGCTTCACTCAGCATCGAAGAGACCAAGTACGTCGCTAAACCATTTGGTATAGAGAATTCTTTTCTAGACTCCACACATCTCATTTGTATATCGTCTCTGTTTTTCAGTAAATTGAGGGCTAAACTGGGTCTGAAGCCTCTTGAACTGAATGAGGCCAAAAAAGGTGAGAACGATATAACTGAAATTCTGATTTCATGTTTACAAATCTTTGAAGATGCATTTTGATCACACAAACTTTATAATTCCTTAGAACTTGGGACAAAGGAGGAGCCTATGGTTGCTGAAACGATTAACCCTATTCAGATCAGACAGCAGAATGAGATTAGGGAGAAGCTGGCCGCTCTTAAAGAGAAACGCTTGCTCAATCAGAAACTTGGGTGTGTATTTTAAAATCCAGAAGGTTAATAGAGAGCAAGAACAAGCTTTTTTAATATATTTATTATGATTGGAGATCATGTGATGCTTATCGCTCTTTTTTTTTAGCAAAGTGAAGACGCTTGCAGATGACGATCCATGGCTTGATGACACTGTCGCCTGGGTGGAGAAGAGTCGCAAACTTGCCAAGGAGAAAGAGATGGCAGAGAAGAGGGTAAGACCAAGGACATGTCATTTATGAAGGTTTTTTTTTTTGGCTACAGTGTGATTAATTTAGCTTTCACATAATTTATCTTTCATAGGCCAAGCTTCTGGAAGAGATGGATGAAGAGTTTGGTGTCAGCGACTTGGTCGAACAAGAGTTTGCACAAAGCAAAGGGGTTGGTTGTTGGCTATTAATAACAACAATTTTTACCATTTGAATTAGTTAAACAACTGTCTGTGATGATGCGGTGATCCCTGGATCTTATACGATGATTATGTTTTCAGGAGGCTTACAGTTCAAGGGACCTTAAAGGTCTTGCCGTGCAGCACAAAATGGAATCCTTTAAAGAGGGCGAGACGGTTATTTTGACTCTACAAGACAAAGGTGAGTTTATTTAATTAATTAAAAAACATGTTTTTTAAGAGAGATGTGTTGCAGCACACTGCCTGATTGTTGTATGCTCACGTATCAGGTGTTCTGGAGGAGAAGGAGGACGTGCTGGTGAACGTGAACATTGTGGATAAAGAGAAAGCAGAGAAGAACGTGGAGCTTAAGAAGAAGAAGCCGGAGTACAAACCTTACGACGAGGAGGAGACCGTGGACGACATGGTCACGGTCAGTTCACTGTTTCATTTCACAGATCATCGTTTTATTTAACAGGTTAAACCTTTATGTTGTTGTCTGTCGGTTGTGCTTGTTAGGATATCATTTGTGCTCGAAAGTGTCAAAAATGCTTTTACGTTTCTGATTTTAGTTTGAAAAAAATAATTTTAAATATGGAATTGGAGAAAGCTTCATTTTTCCTCCCTAGTGTCACAGTTTTTACTCTGTATTGCACTCCTACTGAGCCAAATAAGATCTTTTGAGAGCTGATGTTCTTTGAAATCTAGTGAGACTCCTTAAGGTTAAGTTCACACTGCCAGATAGTTAAAAAAAAAAAAAAATTATTTTATTTGTTGATTTATAAGTGTTTGGAAGATGTTTCAGAATAATTTTGACAATCAGCCGTACGCTATGGATAAAAATGTGCTCCAGTTTTAACACCTGTCCTGTTTTCCAGTTCAAGCCAAAGTCCGTCTTGTCAAAATACGATGAGGAGATAGATGGTGAGAAGAAGAAGAGCTTCCGGCTGAGTGCTGGCGGTTTCGCTACGGGGGAGAGAGAGCGCGAACTGCAGGCCATCAAAGACACACTGCATAGCCAGGCCCAGTCCCTGGACATGCCGGGTCTCGCTGTGGCCTCAGAGTACTACACTCCACAGGAGATGGTGAGTCAGTCGGTGTCTCACACAGACACTCAAAAGCTCTTTAATTCTGTGATAATGTTAGGAGGCGACAAGTCACGAAGGCTGCAAGTGCCTTTTATTTTTTCCTCAGGAACGTGCGTTGTCATGGCTGCTGCCTTAACAAGTGTCGAGCTTTGTGAAAAAGCAAGTAGGGTTGAATAATGGGGGGGGGGTTATTCCCTTAGCTATTTTTTTCAAAATGCACTGCAAAATGTACAGAGATTAAATGATGAAATTTGGCTTTATATGTGTATTCGTCTATAGGATATACAAGATTTTATATACTGTACATTTAGTTTTTACAGGAGATACATTAGGATAGTAACTGATGGTTTCTGTTATTCTCCTTTTTTCCCCACCTCATCTGTTCCAACCACATAGCATTCAGTATTACCAGTTAAGATTTATTTTTTTTTATGCTTCAATGATTCAGAGGTCACTGTGTGGATAAACAAACAAAAAGCGTTCTTCTGAAACTGGTCAGAAATCGGGATTGGACTGAAAATGGGGGCGGGGGAGTCCTTTTTTCCTTATTATGGAGAACTATTCCTCATGATTATATTAAAAGTACAATAAAATCACATCTTCCGTAGTGTAGTTATTATGGTTGCCTCACAGTTTTCCGGTTCGAAATCGGAAGAAACGTAAAACCCCTTTGTGTCAGGATGACTGAGCGGTTTAAGGTCCTGTGTTCAGTTCGTAGTCTCTCCTGCAGGCGTGGGTTTGAATCCCAGGTCTGACATTTGATAGCTAGGTAAACATTTGGGGCAATGGTGGCTCAACTGGTTAAGACTCTTGAGTTACTGATTGAAAGGTTGGGGGTTCACCGTTGAGGCTCTGAGCTCAAGGCCCATAACCATATCTGCTCCAGGGGAACTGTATTCTGGGATAAGAGGAAAAAAAAATAATTTCCATGTGATATAAGGTACATGTGACAAATAATAAAATCTTAATTCTTTGGAAGCAGAGTTTGAATAAATGAGAGGGTCAAGATACAGTACTACATAAAGTACAGTATAAGTGGCTGAAAGATTGCATTGTTGAGGTAATCCCTAATTTCTGAGGTTTAGTGATATAGGTGTGTGACTGTAAAAGTTTAAACATGGTTCTGTTTCCAGGTGTCTTTTAAGAAAACCAAACGGCGTGTAAAGAAAATCAGGAAGAAAGAGAAACCCCTCAAGGCTGATGAGCTCCTCACGGACGACTCTCGCAGCACAGATTTCGGATCTAGGTTATTCATCCTTATCATCATAATCAGTGAGATCTTTTTTTGCATCCGTCTGCACTGCAGCCTGTCTGACACGATTTCTGCTTCGATAAATCAGGTCAAGAGGTCGGGGCAGGAAGCAGGCGGACGAAGAAAACGAGATTGAAGACTCTTTAAAGGATGCAGGCAGCATTAAAACAGAAACGCTGCTGCAGTCTGATGACGTCCGGATGGCCGACATGGAGTTCAGTGACGATGGTGAGAAACTTTTATAATCGGAGGGTAAAGAATTTTTTTTTCTATGTTATTGTTAAACATGGTATGTTACTCTCTCTCTTTGTCTCAGATGAGTTTGTCCCACCGGAGCCTGAAGCCATCGAAGAGGATGAGGCTGAGCTGGAGCTCCAGAAACAACTAGAGAAACAGAGGAAGCTTAAACAGAAGCAGTTGATGAAGGACTCTGGCGAAAAGGTCAACATGTGCCTTTCATTTATCATGAACTGTGTGAAAGCATTTAAAATCATATAATCCGGATTTATTTTAACTAGTGTGTGTATTCATGTGCTGAATTCATTTGAATACACGTGCTAGTTAAAATAAAGAATTTATATTTGAGGTTGAAGAGATGCAAACTATGTAAAATTAATATTATCAGAATTCATGCTATTGCTTGTATTTGTGCATTTTTGTCAAACAATTAGTTTATTCTAGATTAAAGAATAAAACTAGAGAGGTTAATTTTGTGAAGAAAATGTGAGTGGTGCTTGCCGTGGCAAAACTCGGGTTGCTAGGGTGTGGCTTGTCAGATTCACAGTGATCCTAAAAAACTGATTGGTTCCATAGTTGGGTTCCGTTTCAAAGTTTCTATGGAAGTTAACCATAGCAGGGAATGTAACTGTGAGCACTTCCTGTTTCAGGGGAGAGTACCTTCACCATTATATGTCAATTTGGCAAATTTGGGCACCTCTTGCGCCCCAGAGGTACAAGTCTCACACGGAATATGTTCTGACACAGCTTGCAAGCCTTTTCAAATGTGGTAAATCTTATATTTCTACAAAATTCTTGCTCTGCGCTAGAATCCCCCAAAGTTGGTCTATTGGATTTTTCTTAGGGACTCCTTAGAAAAGTCATACCACCCCCCATTCCCGAAGAAGCCTCACGAGTTGACATGGGTCTATGACAAACGGTACGGGACTAGTTATGCGCCAAAGTATGGGGGGGGGGGGAAGAAGAAGAATAAGCCTGCAAGATGATACAAGTGATGCTTTTCTTTGCAAGCACCACTAATTACGTCTACAGTCACAGCATTTACAGTCCTGGAGAAGACATGGAATTTAGAAATTTCCAGACCTGGGAAAGTCATAGAAAATATTAAGTGATGTGGAAAACTTTAAAAGTTTTGGAAAATTCATGGGAAAACCATAAGATCTTTTGGGTTTTCGTAATGACGGCCTCTTCAGCTTATGTGCGTAATTCTATTAAATTTTATAGCGCTTTTAATAATTGTCATTGTCGCAAAGCAACTTTACAGTCATTATGAAAATATGTATGAATGAAAATGATCCTATTGTCCCAGATGAGAAAGCAGAGAGTGACGGTAACATTTTTTAATGAAAAACTCCCCGAGATGGCAATAGGAAGAAACCCTGAGAGACACCAGACTCCACAGGGAACCGATCCTCATTTGATTGATATCGGATAGCAGGAAATGTTCTGCAGTCATACCGTGTGTTAGGCGGCTGGAAGTTCAATATAACGCAGTACTTTGTTTGCAATGCAGTGATCACATGACACCTTATTAAAAAGTTTCCTGAATGTGTGGAACAAATTTGAATCGACTCTGGGGAAAATTTAGCTTGAAGTCCTGGATTTTGTTGATGGTGCATGAACCCTGACATTGTTACATACAGCTCTATGTTTTGATTGAATAATAATCCCCGAATTTATATTATCTCATTGAGACTCTATACATCAGGCTACTCTAATTTGTTCATCTCCTTTATGTGAATCAATTCCAGGTAGTGGCACACCTGCAAGAGCTGGGAAAAGTCAAAGAGGAAGACGCTGACGACCTCGACAAGAAGAACAACATCGTCTTTAACGCCACATCCGAGTTCTGCCGCACCCTGGGAGACATTCCTACCTACGGCCTGTCCGGAAACAGAGAGGACCAGGAGGACATCATGGTAAATATTAGTCATGCATTGTTGTTAAGAGTTAAGGTGGGTGTGTTAGAGGGGGACTCGAAACTTTGCATGACAGGATTGCTTGTTATAGTTTTTATCATATAATGGAAAAAGATTGAAGATTGTACTACTTCAAGTAATTGAAGTAGTACAATTAGTACAGCTGCATCATGTTCACTCTCAAGATATGAACAAGGGTGAAGCATTAAGAGTTCCTTTCACCGGAAATAAGGGGCCGACAGCAACTCTTGAAAAACAACCCCACACCACTTCCAACATGACCACGCACCAGTGCACAAAGCAAAGTCCATTAAAATGCGGTCAAAAATGTCCATAAACACACTACTAAACATTGTGGAAAGCCTTCACAGAGGAGTTAAAGCGGTTATAGCTGCAAGGGGGGCTGTAGGTGTACTGTAGGTGAATGTATGGGATACACTACCTAGATTTGTAGCCTCAAATTTTTTAACTTTAGGAGAAACTTGTAAATTGAAAGCCCCGATTCTCTTTGAGAAACGTTATGTCTTTGGTGCTTTGCCTGAATAGCTGTTGGATGTTTTTATTTTTAAGGACTTTGAGCAAGAGGAAGAGCGAGATGGAGCTGGAGGCTCTGATTCAGACATGGACGACAATGTGGGCTGGAGCACCGTCAATCTGGACGAGGAGCAGAAGCAGCCAGATGTAAGTCTTTACTACATACTGGGAATGTTTTTTATTTCAGAATATCATAAGTTTGTTGCTGTTGTGAGATTTCTGAAATATTACCGAGACATGCTATACTGTATATGTGTCTTTAATTATAGCATTTAAATTTCTATAGTTTGCCACTGCTTCAACCACCATTTTGGATGAAGAGCCCATCGTTAATTCCGGCCTTGCGGCTGCTTTGCTGCTCTGCAAGAACAAAGGTATGTCCTGAACCTGACTACATTGTGTGCAGGATAAATCTTGGTAGCTTTATTTGAATAGATGTGGCTTCATGAAGTCTGTCTTTTACAGGGTTGTTGGAGACTCAGGTGCAGAAGGTGGCTCGAGTGCGTGCTCCTAAAGGAGCTCTGCCAAATGACAACTACTGCATTGAAGATAAGATGTGAGCAAAAGTTTATTACCTAAATAATACACTACCAGTCAAAAGTTTGGACACACCTTCTAATTCCATGATCGTTCCTGGTTTTTATTTCTTTCTACATTGTAAAACAATGCTGAAGTCGTCCACAATATGTAGGAATCTGCTTTGAACAGTTCGGTTTGAGATGTGTCTGCTACTTGTGCTCCGTAAAGCCGTCATAACGGCTCTAATCCGAGGTGCTGTTTGTTAAATAGTGAATTCTGAGACTGGTAACTTTAAATACACTTCTCCTCTGCTGCAGAGGCAAGTTTTAGTCTTCCGGGGAAAGTCTTCATGAGAGCCAGCTTCATCATGGTGCTTGATGGGTTTTGGAAATGCACTTGACACAATACTGTTCTTGCAAGAACTGTTCCCAGAACAGCTGACCTTCATGTCTAAAAATCACAATTGACTGTTGTTCTTGTACCTAATACCATATGTGCTACCTCATAGTTTTT
>JAQQZT010000011.1:5779459-5791951 GCA_030068275.1 Clarias platycephalus
TTTTCCCCCCATTAAAAGCTTTTGGTTTAAACTGGACTTCATGGGCTGTTATTGTGGTTTTTGCAAGGAAACATGATAAAGTGGGATTTTAAAAAAGAAATTGGATAAATTAAAGTTGTTAGAATGAAATGTCAAGTGTCTACTAAAACATTAGCTCTGAAAAATACCTACATATCTTTATGCTGATTTGATGATGTAAGCATTGTAAATTCCAGGTTGCAGGTGAACTACACATTAGTATATACATAGTACAACCCAATATCTGCTGTTGCCATACATGTATGGCATCATTTGTTTGCCACTAATTACTTTTGTCACCTTCACATTTAATTACATTCTGATGTGCTGCAAAATGACCACGCTAAAAACAACTTTTAATCACTGATGCAAATATGTGACAAACTTTTCACAAGACATTTGGTTAGACAAAAATATGACTTTCATAAAGTATAGCATGTATGATTGATTCCACAAATGCTGTGAATTTGAGCCACCGTTTTTAAACATTAAACTTGTAGGTTGCAGGTATTTTTAGCGTAGAATTAGTAAATATTTTTAAAAAAATGTGAATTCATGCTAATAAATTCCAAGCATGAAATCTTTTAAAGGACATTCTAAATATTCCTTTAAAATTATTGCTTTCAATCTGTAATTTGCATAACAGGGTTGTGCTTTCAAAGGACTTTCAGTATCTATTTTTTCGACTTGACTGTATCTAAACAGTATCTCCATCATTGTAAATAAAAAAGAATGAAACGTCTGTAGACATTTTATATACGGCAAATTGGAAATACCTGCCACTCTTCTGCCAGATATTCCTGGTATTTTAAATAGTGCTTCAATAACGATGAAATTAGGAGATTTTAAAGTGATCAGTGAGTTGCGTGGTGTTTTTCTTTTTTTTTGTATTGCGTTAAAAAGTACAGTTGACAGCATTGGCTGTATTCTAACATTAATAAATGTAGTAAGATAATATTTTGATGACAAATCATACCTTCTGTGTTATGATTGGTTACTAAAACTTTGTCTCATCTACAATTGTATACTTCACAGGTAAGGCGGGACTTAGTGTTTAAGCATTAAAAATTCCCAAATCGCCTGTAATGAGTGTGTGTGTGCCCTGCGATGGATTAGCACCCTGTCCAGGGTGTACCCCGCCTTGTGCCCTAAGTCTCCTGGGATAGGCTCCAGGCCACCCCCCATAATTAAAAAATATATATTTTTTAATATGTTTATGAATATGTATTTGTAAACAGGCCGCATGGTGCCTTAGTAGGTTGCACTGTCGCCTTGCACCTCCAGGATTCGGGTTCGAATCCCACCTCCGGTCTGTGTGCTGGGAGTTTGCATGTTCTCCCCATGGTTGGTGGGTTTCCTCTGAGTACTCCAGTTACCTCCCAAAGACATGCAGATTAGTCTAACTGACATTCCCAAATTGCCCGTAGTGTGTGTGTGTGCCCTGTGAAGGATTGGCACTCCCACCTCGTGCCCAAAATCCCCTCGGATAGGCCCCCCTCCCACACCCCTGTATACAGGATAAAGCAGTATAGACGATGAGATGAGACAATTTGGAAATGGAATGTCAGTAAGACCCAAATGCCACCCCAACTGTGGAATCACCCGTAATATAACTGTAATGTGGAAATGTAACACATCTGGTTCTGGACACAATTCACATCTTTATACCGGCTCCTGTGTTGCCTCCGTTAATACCAGCACCCTCCTGAAGCCACCTGATCGAGGACGTTGGTGAGTTCAGTCCCTTGTAGCAAGCGTGAAGTGGGTCCCAGAGGTGCGTTCACTTCACATTCCCATCTGCTCAGTACAGGCAGGTTAACCAGCGCAGTGGGCATATTTTCCTCTGCGTTTTGGTCGCTATGTTGCAACGAAGATCCCGGAGGACACCACGAGAGCTCGGCGTACTTGTGGGCTAAATGCACAGGCTCTGCGTAGCTCTGGCTGCAATTCCAGACTGTTCTTCCATCTGATAGATTAAAGGAGATCATATGATGAAAATTCTTACATTTTAGAAATTAAAGATGACCAAACAAGTCATAGGTAGGTTTGTGCATGTCCGCGTTTGTCTTACCCCAGTTTTCTGAGAAACAGGTTTTAGTGAGATGTTGAGAGACATATGTACAGTGATTGGTCTCTTTTTCAGGAACGGAGATTTGATTCCTAAACTGCTCCTAATTCAGTAAAAGATTGAATTAATAATCAGGTATAAAGTCGAATTACATTTCAAAATCTTAATCTTGCCTATATTACCTGTTGCTTTTTGTCCATCGTCCAGTGGCTTAAAGAAAAGAGCATAGGGTTCTTATTCATGTTTAGCCTGTATCAAGAGACAATTAAAAAAAGTAAGCAGAAGATTTTTTTTTTGACATTGCAAGACATTTCCAACAAAAACCATACCTGTGGAAACACAACGCGTCCGAATCTTCCATCAGCTTTTGGTCCAGATTTAACCATGTCTCACTGACAGAGGGCATGTGTCTGTGTGATACTGAATCACTCGCCACTTCATCTAAAATAGGAGCTAAATGGAAGTCCTCCTCATGTGTGGGAATGTATGGGGCGAGACTATCCAAATCCAGGTCAGCCATATCCTAAAACACACAGTGTCATAATGTAACACAGCAGTACGTTATTGTCTAAATGATTATTTAAATGATTTTTGCTCATTGTAGATTACAAAAGATTCCACATATCACTCAAAGTCCAATATCAATATATATATATATAGTTTTAAGTTAACTTCGACTGACATAAAATTTTCAATTTCTTCACCACGGCTTCCATTAGGTACTTAAGCATTTCACTGCATATCATACTGTGTATGGTTGTGTACATGACAAATAACATTTTTTATTTTTATTTAAATTTAAGACCACAGTGGCAACCAAAGTTCAGCATACTTGGTACATACATAATATGGTACATTTGTACCCATGGTAGAAACATGTATCCTAGAGTGGCACATGTACTATATCAGCACATATCATAAGTACCATGGTACGCTTAAAAAAATACTATATACTACGGTTCCTACACCATGGTAAAATTTCTTGGTGGTAACAAATGGTAAAAATCAGGCCGGTGATTAGTACACTGGTGATGCTGAATGCTGAGTGGTTGGAACAGATGAGAAGGGAAATGAGGTTGCTGCTGAGGTTGTTAAGCTATTTTTAAATTCTATCTTTAGGTAGCCTGTCACAGTGAAAAATTTGTTCCCATTTTTTTTCTATTTGAATCTATGATAATAGGTTGTTGCTAGCAAAAAGCAACACAGCTAAAAGGCAATATGTTGCATGTATCCATTTATGACAAATTCATGTTAAAAAATGCAAGTAATCCAAATACCTATGGATAGTTGTGATAAAAAGATCGAATCAGTGATGTATCATGATTCTTGTGTTCAATACATGTATTGCTACATTCACTCCAAAAAAGTTATCCATGTTTGCATTTGAAGTGGTAGAAATGTTGCCATTCCTCAGTGAGCCTATAGGTGGTGCTCTCTAAACTAGTCACACATTGGTAGGAAGCACAGCATACTGTGTGTGATTGTGGTAGGAGCGAATTATTTGCTAAATAGGTTTAGAATTGTAACAAAATCTAAAAAAAAAAAAAAATCAAGATATTTATAAAATCATGATACTAACGGAATCTCAATGCAAATTTAATCGGCACCTAGGTATCGTGATAATATCGTATCGGGTGGTCCATGGTGATTCTTATCCCTAGTGGAGAGCCAAAACCAAATGAGATATTCGGTAAGTCCAGGCTCGATTATTAAGAATTAAATTTGCATTTTAAGTTCAAAGCTTGCATGTAACTGGCCATAGTTGTACTTATACTCACATCAGAAAGTGAGCCACGCAAAGCACCCCAGTGCAAAATCTCAGTAGACCTGTTGATTGGTCCATCTGGAAAAAAAACTACAATTAACAATGAGCCATTATTGATCATGAAGCTGATTGATGGGATCTGGTCATGGCTGATGGTTTACCTCTCTCACGGGAAGAAGACACGAAGCTGGTGTCCTCGTCAGTTGTTGTAGACGTTGCCTGATTGGTCTCGTTTTGCGTCATTGTGGTGTACGGTGCAGGAAGGGCATTTAGCAGGCAATCTGTCTGCTCCAGTGAAAGCACCACATCTGGAAGCTCCACTCCACTGAAGTTAAAGGCAGATAGATGGAAAATGAATGAATGTGATAGTGTGGTTAGATGTGACTAAATACTAATGCTTTTGTGGATGCAACATAAGTATGGTTTGGGAAAAACTTTTGGATGTCACTATAGCTGAAACTGTAGATTTACATTTTTTTCTCCATTTTCACTTTTGTTTTGGGAAAATAGTAGAAAATAGTCAAAAATTCACCATATGAAGGTTTTTCCCAGGCCATTACATCAATAGCTACAAATACACATTCAAATTCAGACCTTAGAATGTAGTTGATGCACACGATTCTCTCTGGTTTTCCTGTGTGAGCGTTGTACACAACTGTGGCATCTGTCTCAACCCAAACGTAGCCACCATGCTTCTGTAGGAGCCGATACTTCCCAGTGTACACCTGACCCTTTGATAACACTGTCCAAAACATTTACACACCATTAAAACACCTGTCCACTTTTATTAAGCAAAATGCTGTAAACACAGGAAAGACAGCCGCAGGAACAATCAGAGAACATATTAGCAAATGATGACAAATCCCGTATACAGAGAAATCTGATATTTTTCATAATGGGCTTATTACAAAAATGTATCTAAGAATACTGACTTGGACTAACTCACTCACTCATCGTCTGTGCAGCATTATCCTGTATACAGGGTCCTAGGAGGCTTAGGGCACAAGGCGGGGTATACCCTGAACAGGGTGCCAGTCCGTCGAGGGCCACACACATACACAAATTCACATACTCATTTACACACTGCAGCCAATTTGGGAACGCCAATTAACCTAATCTGAATGTATTTGGACTGTGGGAGGAAACCAGAGTACCTGGAGAAAACCCACCAAGCACAGGGAGAACATGCACATGGACAAGGGAATTGAACCTGGCCGGGAATCAAACCCGGACCCTGCAGGTGCAAGGCGACCACTAGGCCACTATGCCGCCAACTAAACATCTTTACTTTGAAAATTCTATTCTTGAGCCACCCCTCATTTCTTCATATTTTGCTTCCAAAGAGCCAGTCTTTCTAATATTTTATGTAAAGGACCTTTTTGGCTCTCATTTGCAGTCCAGTCCCTGTACCTAACCAGTTTGAGAGGAATGTTTCTGTGTGTTAAGCCATACAGTGACCATGAAAGCGTAAAAAAAACATCTAACTTAAGATATGATGATCACCTTGGTAATTAGTATACTGGTGATGCTGAATGCTGAGTTGCTGAGGAACAGATGAGAGGGGAAATGAGGTTGCTGCTGAGGTTGTTACATAAACAAGCTATTTTTTTAATTATATCCTTAGGCAGCCCATCACAGTGAAAAATGACTTTCCATTTCTTAATTTTAATCTTAATTATTTACTTTTATTTTTAATCAAGGGTGGCTCAAGATTTTGGCGCAGTACTGGTTTCCTAGAAAGGGACTGATTTTCTGTTGTTGGAGTGCATATTTATCCATACTTACAGCAGAGGTGTGCCTTGAAGATCTGCTGGCAATCAGATGGATGATAGTACTGGTACACAGACTGACCATACAGCTCAATGTCACTAAAGCCAGTCAGTTCCAAGACCCTGTGCATGAAAACCAAACAAACACAATGAAAAAAAGTGCAAGAAGTGACCATAAAAACAACAATGAACTTAGCTGCTATAAGTTATACCCAGAGTGACAGTAGGTGAACTTCATGTCTGGCTCATGGATGCTCAGGAATGTCTTGAAATTTAAATGAGCCTCCATCTCGATGACTTCTTGCACAGGTAATGGTCTGCACAGGAGTAACAGGTAGCTGGATCCTGGAATAGATGATGCCTTTTTGTTTCCTGTGCAGTGAATCACCTGTGAACATGAAGTCAGGTCAAATATAAAAACAGCACAGCAAGTAGCTGAGGGGTAGAATTTTCTCTATTTTGCTGTCGGTAAAATTACCAGGATTTACCTTTGGGCTCTAATAGGCAGGGAAAGAGGGTTACCTGCCAGGGTGTCAGCATGTTTTTGACTGCACCTTTGATTCGAAAGAAAACCTCACACTTCTGTTGGTCTTCACTCCCTTAAGGTGCAGAAAAGTAGTAGTTGAATTACAGACATGAAGTCAAATTGAATTTGCCATTTTATCATTGTACACTGTATGGAGAAAAGTATTTGGCCAAACTTGTTGATTATTGTATTTACATGTTTCAATCAGACACCTTATCCCCATGGAAGGGCAATCTTAATGCTTCAGCATACCAAGACCTTGACAATTCTACACTTCCAACTTTGTAGCAACAGTTTGGTGAAGGCCCTTGGTGAAGACCTCAAAAATGCTCTACAGAATGAATGGACATGAATTTCCACAGAAACACTCCGAAATGTTGTGGACAGCCTTCCAAGAAGAGTGGAACCTGTTATAGCTACCAAATGGGGATCAACTCCATATTGAAGTATATGTATTTGGATGCAATCTCATTGCAAGTTTGGCCAACTACAAGTACTTTTGTCCATATAGTGTATGTTAGATTAAAAAAGTGGAAGACTTCCTAGCATGCCTACCTATTATCCTTGTAAGAATATCTTTAATATCCTTGTGATCGGAAGGATGAATGAAGTCAAACAAACTCCGACCAATCAAATCCATCTGAGAAGAACAAAATGTGTTGAAGAACATGCTGCAAGGTTGAATGTGACATCAGTCAGTCTCATATTATAAATTGGAATATATCACACCAGAAGACGTCTATCTACTTGTGTACAATTATTTTACAACTGTGTAGAAATGGATTATATCCCCTTTGTTGCACTATCGAATGCTTCAGTAGCCTTCTCAGCCATTAATCTGTGTACAGGGACTACAAGACCACAGTTGATTAGTTATCTTTGGGTGGTGGACCATCCTTAGCACAGCGGTGACGCTGACATGTTACTGGGTGTGTTGTTGGTATGAGTTTATCAGGCAGTACAGCATTGTAGTTTTTGTTCCTGTTTATATATCACAGAAATTCTTAAGATCTAGCAGTTATCTGACAGGTTGGTCCAACTGGTAGACTGGTATTCTTTTTCCAGTTAACCGTTATTTTCCGGTCTCTGTATTACGGATCAATAAATATATGGGATTTCTATTTGTGTTACTGTTGTTTTTGCACAGAGGCATTACAGACCATAATTTGGAAACTGTTTCTACCAGTAAACAAATAAAATGTACGAGTTTGTCCTGTCTCGTGGCTCGTGATCATCCGGGTTGTCAAACCGGATCCAGAAAGGGACGGTATTTTATTAAGAGCCAAGGTGGAATCAGGCGTGGCTTCTGCTTGGTTGGACTGAAAGCTTGCACCTACACGAGCCCTTTCTGGATCCAGTTTGACAACCCCTGCTGTACAGGATAAGTGTATAGAGAATGAGTAAGTGAGTGAGAGCTTGGCATAGTTTTTTTTTTTTGCCAACTGGTGGCTGGTCAGACTTAGCTGGATTTTTTTTAGCAAGGCTTTTTAAAGAACTCTGTGTCATTCTAAGTCTTTCTTTAACCACAAATATCCACTCAACAGCTCTCTCAGACAACAACCACTAACCAAAGGCGGGAGGATGACTAAGAAGGAAAAAGATGAGCTGTAATCTTTAAGAGGACCCCAAGAGAATAGTCGGCGAGCAGAGAACAAGTGTATACAGTGTACATAGTGTACATGTTGTACCCAGACAGTTACAGTGTATACAAAACATTCAGGAATTTGGAAAAATGTTAAGCTAAGAAAATGCACATGTAGTCCACATGTAGAACATGCTTTAACTCACAAATGTTGTCCATTACATCACCCACAGGCTTATGAACAGTTTCTACCCCAGAGCCATTCGAGAACCTGAACACTTTATTTATGTCTTTATTTATTTATTAATTTATTCCCAACTGCAAAATCTGTACATAAACACAAAATCTATTCAACATATGTACATTATTGTCATGTGCAATATCTTAGTCTTATTTTTATTGCGATTTATATTGGTACATTTCAATTTAAAGTGTATAAGCTTGCCAGATCACAATATTCGAGAATAGAATTAGAAGGGATACTTCCGTCGATTCCGTGTACCCTTTGCAATGACAATGAAAAAAACAATCTAATTAATCTAAGTATTAAATACAAATATAAAATTTAGTATATGTAGTATATTTTACTTTTTGGACACCCTGTACTTTATCAGTACTATTACATCCATGTGACTGCTCTGCTAAGAATGGTACACATGGTGGTCTAGGGGTGGTAAGGGGTACCTTGGCATACACCAGGCAATAGGTTGGCCCAAGCTTTGCTGCCATAATACAGTATACCATAGTATGACTGTGGTACTTCAGAGATTTCCATGGTAGGCACCATAGGATTTAACAGGGTACTGGCGTAGATACTATGGCAACTCAGTGGGCACCATGGTAGTACTATGGTGTGTACCACAATGCTTTCATGAATACCATGGTACAGTACTTACTGGGTACAACAGTGGCTACTAAAGTTCAGCAGTAAATAAATGGTATAAACCATTGGGAAAATACCATTCTTTGTACAATAGTATCCACCTGTAGTATCTCTGAAAGCACCATAGAAATGGAATAAAATACATTGTAATATTAAAAGTACCATAATATACTCTATTTAAAAAAAATCCATTATGGTACATAAACATTTATAGTGTAATACATGTACTATAATCAGCAAAAAAGTACCACAGTGATATCAAAAATACCATGGTACTATATACCATGGTACATTCACCATCAGGCTACTATAGTGTCTATACCATGGTAAAATTTCTTATGGGTGAATTTAGATATGTGCTAACAAGGAACGAAGTGATTTTGAATAGACGTTCGGAAAAAACTACAACAAGGTACAAAATCATTTCACTTTGTAATTCGTTGGTAGGTTTTCCAAATCTTTATCTTCATCTGGTGAACATGATGCTGCAGCTTTTTATATACTGTTTCTCTGCATGACTTTATGCATTGCACTATCGCTACATGACTGGATCATTGGTGCTCCAATAAAGCTGGCAATGAGTGTATGGTAGGTATATCTAGTTTAAAAAAATGGCAGATATCTGCATGTACAATATAATGATATAGTGAAATACTGCTTTCAAGCTTTCTTTACCTGTTTGATTCCTATATGAGAGACAACATCTTTTGTGATGAATATAATCTTGCCACACAGGGACAACAACAGCAGAAATCCTTCAAGTGTACCTAGAAACCACTTCTCCATCGACTCTGTCAGCTCTCCTGCAAAGCATGTGGCATTATGAAGTTCTGACTTCTTCATAAATGGTATTTGCTGAAACAGCGGTCTCTGAACTTACCCTGACTTGCTGAGACAGGATGAATCGCAGCTCCTACTGCGGTGGAGTCAGGGATATCCAGGAGAGCTCGCAGGTGCAGGTGGGAGATTGTGACTCTAATGACAGAGGCTTTATCCAGCTGATCTGCCTCATATGGTGTCAGGGGCAGGAGAGCCTCTAACTCTTTAAACAGCTGGCTTTCTTTCTCCCGTCTGCTCTGAGCTGCCACGCGGGACCGGGCTTTCCTACACTCTAAGCACATTCTGCAAAAAAAACAACAACAACAACAACAACAAAAAAAGTCCTAAAAGTTCATGACAACTTTGACAAAAAAAGCTCAAATCTTCAATTTCACACGTCAGTGCTCACACACCAGACTTAAATTGCAATACCAACATTGAAGCATGAATTCCTTCAAATACTGTACATGAGCTCCTTGCCTGTGGGATCAGTTCAGAATTCAGAGATATGCCATACTTGACATAATTTGTAGGCCCATTTGTTTTCGAGTTATTCTTATTATTATCTTTGTTACTGTCTCAGTTATTGGCATCTGGGTTAAACCCATTTAGTCCAAGGGACCGCTGAACTGGTCAATAACTTAATAATAGCGTCCTCCTGGTTATTCTACACTACATTTTGAGAAGCACAACTCTATGACATTAACAAATACTGTATATTACAGTCATCCACAGTGGATACTGAAAGTCTATGTATGTCCATACAAATAACGTGAAAGACCTTAATCTGATTTAATAATTCAGCAATTCACTTTAAAAACACATATTAATAAGCACAATTAGCATTTGAATCAGGAGCTCAGAGAGGAAACGTTACTAAGGTTCATTTTGCGTGCGAGGGCTCGCTTTTGGGATTTTGAGTTGCGTCATTTTTTTCTTATCACCTCCCACACTAGGGGACCTGCATTCCCTGATTACAGCATTCACCCTCATAGAAAGTATACCGTCACTAAAGGGGGTGGGGTGGAGGCGTCTACTGTGTCAGTCTAAAATATTGTCATATATGCAGTACATTATATTCAATATGTACATATTTGAGAGTGTTTCAATAGTGTTGATATAACCTGAAGCAATACATGTTTGAACATTTGAACAAGTTTACAAGAAATGTTTGCATTATCGAAAATGATGCAGCTGTTGTTTCATTTCCATGTATCTGGTCAATGTCATTTCTATGCATTTGTCTTTATTGATTAAATATAAATAAACAAATCTATACGCTTTTGTATGACTACAACAAACAGACAGAACATCTTCGTACAGGGACAGCTTATTAAACACAGCTGTACTTCTTAAATATAAAACAGACAAAAGTTGAAATTGAGCTTAAATTTTAACTATTTAAGATGATATATTTTAAATGTTTAAAAAAAATTTTATTCGATTTCAAGTTACTACCGTCATTATCAATTTTGAATTACATTTACTATATATTTTTTTATTATGCCACCACCAAACTGAACAAGTCACAAGTCCTTACCTCACCCTTTTCCGCTTCTTTTCTATTCCTACTTTCTGTGTTAGACTTTCCTTGCTATTGGTCAGAAAAATCCATTAGAACTGCTTCAAGTTGCACTGTTACATTATGGCTTCTGACTAAGTCTTGTGGCCAAAAGAACAAGAATATGAAAGCATTCAGCTGGCCGGCCAATAATGTGCTTAACCAACAGACACACCCATTTTTTTATGTGGGGTCCTAGAGGTCCTCACCTACTGTACAAACTGTTGCACTGAGGTATTTTCTAACTAACTAACTAACTAACTATAATTAGAACTTCACCCATACAGTATACAGTATGATCTTGAGACATGAATGTCTTTATTTGGGGACAAATTTACATTGTTCTTATTAGCCATCCATCCATTTAGGAACCTTTGTAGTCCAACCAGGGACAGTGGGCGCCAATGGTGACCACTGTATTTATTCCCATTTTGTACAACTGTGGTAGGACCTCCGGTCAAAATTCACATGCACTTTCACACTTTATGGGATATTTGGGAACTCCAATTTGCATGTCTTTGGACTGTGGGAGGAAACTGGAGAACCCAGAGGTAATATCATTATTATAGATAAAGTATATCCTTGTACCATCCTCATATCAGGACCATTAGTTATTATTCTTCTAACAAATTTGTTCCTCAGCTTTCTGAGCGTTCAGCCTACAGTATGAAGGCTGAATTAAGTAGCTGAGATGAATCTGGTGTATTATATCATTTAAGAGGGCATAACTCACTTAACATTCTACAATTCTGCAGCTTTCCAGCCGTGAAGTCTGACACCCCAGGCTCATAATTATTATATCATTATTTTAGCAGCACTTTTAACTGTACTCAACGGTAAAGCATATTTATCCATTATTTTTCTGACTTTCTAACAAGCTATGGTCCAACCAGCACTTTCAAATCATCCAGTGGCAGCTTTCTGCACATTCCAGGTATGAAAAATAAATTTATTTTTAAGCAACAGAATATGAAACTATTAAATATTCACATTAGGCTCATAAGCCTAGTGTATTAAGTAACATGCAAAGCATCTTTATGGCATGTTGGGTTCAATTCCCACCTCGAGGTCTGTGTGCATGGAGTTTGCATGTTCTCCTCATGCTTGGTGGATTTCCTCTGGGTACTCCGGTTTCCTCCCACAGCTCCAAAATAATGCAGATTAGGCTAATTGGCGTTCCCAAATTTCCTGTTGATAGATAGATAAATAAATAGATACTTTATTGATACCGAAAGAAATTCCAGATATTCAGCAGCCATAGAGACAGTAACACAAAGACAGGTTGTAGATTGCACACTGTATATCTTACATGTAGTCTGTACACACAGGGTAATGTGAGAATTGACCAGAAGTCACTAGTGCAATGAAAATCTAAGAACAAACACTGCAAGATACACTCACCTAAAGGATTATTAGGAACACCAGTTAAATTTCTCATTAATGCAATTATCTAATCAACCAATCACATGGCAGTTGCTTCAATGCATTTAGGGGTGTGGTC
>JAQQZT010000011.1:5797695-5809833 GCA_030068275.1 Clarias platycephalus
TCTCCACATCATTGCATTCAGTTTTTATTCACAATTTGTTAAGTGTCCCAACTTTTTTGGAATCCGGTTTGTAAATACTCCCTTTAATTCTCTATATATGATCCTCTGCTACACTGGTGCACTTATCTCAGCAACTCACTAGTGCTTGGATACCATCAAGGTAAAAAGTTTACTCAAGTACTTTATATCGGACACACTGGCCTCCCAGGACCTCCTTTTAATGCCCAAACATGTGCAAATGGCTTAGAGTGAGTTCCACAGTTCTTCTGTTTATCTGTTGCATCTCTTCTGCAAGTTGGTGATGTTTGATCTGTTGATTTTCAAGGACCAATCGTTCAACCTGCTGAAAGTTCACAGGAATGACAGCAGTTGGCTCTAAGCCACCTTGGCTGGGATCATCATTCACAGACATACAGGCATTTGCACAATTGAAATGTTTTACTGCGGATAAGAGTCTCATTACCGTGCTTAAAGTCTTCTGCAAAGATTTTATGGCTTCATTCATATGAATGTTTTTCACAAGTCCTGGTTTTGACTTGAACGCCTATTGTTTTTAAATGTACACAATGTTATCCTGTTGGTGCTGCTGTTTTTCAAGGAGGAATTTTCCCACCCTGCCCTCCACCTTTTTGAAGCCCATTTTGGAGAACTGGAGATTTGGTGTGAATCCTTGTACAGCAACATTCCTGCTTAAGTTTGTAATGTTATACCTCCCTAGAACCTGAGTGCCTACAACACACGTTTGTTTAAGAAGTTGTCAGAAGGGAAACGCCACTACGAGGTGCGCCTTGCCTCTGCAGTGAAGAAGGGTGAGGAATAAAACTTAAAAGACTTGAAGGTTGAACATTTACACTGCATGGCCAAAAAAAGTCACCATTTCAAAAGGGCCAAATTATTAACCTGCATAAAGTAGCGAAAACAATTAAGGATGTTTGATATTACTGGAATTGCATTAAGAACTGTCTAGCACATTAGTAAGACCTGTAAGGACTGTGGTGAAAATTATGAATGGAAATCGCTTAAAAACTTGGTAAAGAAGCAAGATGAAACACTGATAGTAGAAATCACAGCTATGTTTATTAGTAAATCCCAAGAGCACTTGCATACACACGCAATGTAATGAGAAATCATAGAATTGATATTAAACAGCTGTGTAGTCATCAGAATACCATGTTAGTGAGACTAATCAGGGAAAAAAACAAATTTGCTAGGTATCATAAAGATTGGACTTTGGGGCAGTGGAAAAAGGTCACATGGTCTGATGAGTTAGGATTGAGCCTATTCCAGAGTGATTGGTGTGTCAGGGTAAGAAAGAAAGTGCATGAAGCAACGCACCAATAGTGCATAATGCAAACTGTACACACGCATTATGTGTACAGCAACATTATAAGGCAATAAAATGAAGTCAGCTGATGCCCTGAATTTACAGGATTTTTTTTTCTTCCCAGAAACCGGCATTTTCCAAGTTGTTAAAGTGTGTTTCTGGGAGCATGAGGAAACATTTTCACATGTGAATTCGCCCCTGAATACGGTCAATGAAATTTTGTAGTGTACAACTTTTTTTTTTGGCCAGGCAGTGTATATAACTGGTCTTGAGAATCAGCTTGTTCTGTGGATTTACTATGGCTTTTCTCTGATTTTTTTTTTTTCCTTCTCATTTCTCACTGACTATATTTTACAGATTGTGCTGTTGAGGGTGAAGGAGAAACACGCTGTGGCACATTTGACTTTGAGGATGCTGCTTTTTGTGTTAAGAGAGGAGACTATGCATACCTTATGGAGAAAGTCAGCCAAAACCTGGAAAAAGCGAAGGTGGATTATATAAACCACACATTTTTACTGTAACAGTCTAACTTTTTTTTAAAACCTTAGAGAAAAGCCGATGTCTGCTTTCAAATGTTGCACTGTTGCTTGTACATAGGCTTACGCTGCCAACGAGAACCAGAGTCAAATGCTGGAGGAGTACATAAGAAGTTTCACCTATGGCTCTGTGGACGCTCATAAAGAGGGCTCCCGTTTTTGGATAAAGGACAAGGGACCTATTGTAGAGAGGTGAATATAGGGGGTGGGGAGGGGGAATGTAATTGAAGCTTGTGTGTAGTGTATGTCCTGAATGCTTTGCAAAATGAGTATTTAATTTAATCCTTTTGGGGAAATATACATAAAGGTGTTGTTAATCCTCTAAACTGAACATTTACAGGTTAAGTGTTATTGCATCATAAAATGTAAATGCCAATCATGTTCCGATGTGCAAATACAGGCAAAAAATATTACTCGAGTTTATGCAGCCTTTTTATTACATTGGATTGTATGGATTGTAGAGTTCGGGGTATCCATTTATTGTAAAACATGCAGATATTTTTTTTTTTTAATACGGATAAAAGTTTTGGTGCTTCATTGTTTTTTGGGCCTGAAATGTCCAAGCACTTTATCATTTAATTAAAAAAATATTCAGGTTTAAAAAGTCTGAAAGGAAACAAATCTTTAATTTACATCCAAACTCACCCTAGCTTTCTCGCCACTGTTCCTCTGCTTGATAGTTACATAGGCTTCATTGAGAGCTACAGAGATCCATTCGGTTCAAGAGGTGAATTTGAAGGCAAGTTGTAAATTTTTATTTTGTTCACAACATCCATGGTTAGTGTTGCAGATAGCTTGTTACACCTCCACATTTCTGCCCCCTTCTTTTCAGGTTTTGTTGCTGTAGTAAATAAAGCGATGAGTGCTCGATTTGCTCAGCTGGTGAGTTCAGCCGAAGACCTGCTGCCCGAGTTGCCGTGGCCAACTGCATTCGAGAAAGATCGCTTCCTCAAACCTGATTTCACCTCGCTGGATGTGCTCACTTTCGCTGGCAGTGGCATCCCAGCAGGAATCAACATTCCAAACTGTGAGTTCTACCATTTGCTGTAGTGTAAGTGAATTTGGCTTATACGAGTTCCATAGTGAACAGTTTCCCTTTTTTTTTTATCTCCAGATGATGATATTAGACAAACAGAAGGCTTTAAGAATGTGTCCCTTGGGAATGTGCTGGCTGTGGCCTATTCAACACAAAAGGACAAACTCACTTTTCTGGAGGAAAAAGACAAGGTGAGTCAGAATGCATACAGCGAACCCCCGCAAAAAGTCGCAGGTTAGAGATGGCGGCCTCAGTTGTTCGCTGATTTTTCCTTAAAATCTAACTTATAATTGTTCGCGGGAACCACAAATATCCTCCACAATTTTTTTATGGCTTTTTTCGTACCAGTATATAATTTTTCAAGTGCTTCAACGCTATTAAGAACAACATAATTTACTAATTTTGTAACATAAATATTGATGTAAATTCAGCTAAATTTCCATATAAAATATAATACTGTATAATCTTTTTTTAGTACTTTGGAGACACAGTACTAAAAAAAGACAATCATAGAGGGGAAAAAAGCAACCGTAAAAGAAAATGCAGCTTGGAATGGTGAATTATTACTGTTTTATTACCCTATACCCTAAATTTAATACCCTTCTTATACCAAAGAAAACGACAGCACATAAAAAGAAAAACACACGCTAGCTTGAATTACAGTACATATAGGGGTAACATCGGTATTATATATTCTAGCACTCACGTACCGTACAAAATACAGTACACTTTTTTTAATGTCTTAAGTTTTATATGAAATTAGCGTGTTTTGAGGCCATATCTTAGGGTTAAAACTAGTTAAAAAAGTCATTTATAGGCATTTTTTGACCACATGCAAAATTTCTGTTTTTTTGAAAAACTCACAGTTCGCGTGTGCTCTAGGAATGTAACACCCGGGCTCGTCAGTATTCAAATTTCAAACAATACTTCTTGTACACAAGCTCCCAGAACCACTTTTTCACAACTCCTGGAATATGTCATGTCATCCAGGAAGGAAAACTCCATAGATGTGATAACCTGGTCATTCAGTACATTCAGGTTTAACTTTATTGCCACATAATGAAGGAACCCCAGATCATATCACTTTAGTCTTGTCTTTAGAGGCGTTTACAGTGAGCACTATGCATAATGGAAAGCAAATGAAGCGATGCACCCTTCTTACTCTTACTGAACGCATCAGACCAAGTGATCTGCTTTCATTGCTCCGATGTCTAATCTTTAAGCACCCTTGCAAACTAAAGCCTTTTTCTGATTAGTCCCACTAACAATGTGGCCAAACAGCTGTTGAGTGCCAATGAAGTTCTTATTACATTGCATGTAATAAGCTCTTATTACATTGCTCTTATTACATTGCATGCGTATGGAAATTAAAAATTTACCTATTAAACTATGTTTTTATTGTTGATTTTTTACCAATGTTTGAGTGATCTCAGTTCATGTTTACTTATTTTTTTTAAACCACATTCCTTCCACAAAGGTTACGGTTGAGCACCTTACAGGTTTTGAGAAGGAATGCATTGGAGGGTTCTTAACCCAGTTCTAGTCATTTCAATTCCCCTTAGTTGTTTTCATTGCGTGATGTAGCCCAATAATTTGACCCTTCTGAAATGGCGACATTTATAGTAAATTCTATGCTTAAATTTATTTGACTTTTCTTTCTGTATTATTTATGTCTGCAGGATCTCTTCATCAAGTGGAAAGGCCCTTCTTTTGAGGTGCAAGTGGGGCTACATGAGCTTCTTGGGCATGGCAGTGGCAAACTCTTCAAGCAGGTGAGTGAGATGTATTACGTTAACACATTACATTATGGCCTAATGCATTTGAAATTGAACACCTAATGAATACAGTGGAACCTTGGATTACGAGCATAATTCGTTCCGGAAGCAGCGTGTGTGTGAAGCTAAAGTAAGGAGCCCATCCCCTCTCCCCCTTCTCGTCTTACACAGTTACCCTTCCTCCCCTCTTTTCACACACACACACACACGCGCACTGAAACACTGTTTTATCGGGAAAATAAACAAGAAATCTCTCTAATGACACTCGATTGAGCGACACACTAACGGGATCACTGCTGTAAAGTAAAAATAAAACAAATGAACCTGCACTTTACCTTTGAAAAGAATTGCGACAGAGCAGTGTTTCTGTGTAGAGCAGAGAAAAAGTTTTTGTGTTTGTGTGTGAAGGCGAAAAGGAGGTGTGTGTGTGTGCAGGCTGATACAGAGAGAGAAAATGGATCTTTAACCTTTCTAATGAGACTTGCTTTTGCTTTACACACGCACTGTAAACACACGCATACAGACACAAAGTAAAATATGTTTTAAGCACACACACATGGTCACAGTGTTATAGTAAAAAGTACACGCGTGCACAATGTCGATTATACCAGTAAGAGACGCAGCAGGGGACACGATTACCCACAATTCCGCAGCGCAAGAGAGAGAAAAACCATTGGCTCAGTTGTGAGCACGTGACGCTAAGCGGCAAAACAAGAAGCGCAGGCGTGATATGATACTCGATACTCGTAAACCAAGACTTGTTCGTTTTCCAAGTCAAAATTTATTCAAAATCTTGCGGAACACTCGCAAACCGCGTTACTAGCAATCCGAGGTTTCACTGTATTAGGATTAGAATGTAGCTAATGGTCTCGCCTCATTTTGTGTATGTAGGATGAAAAGGGAAAATTCAACTTCAATCACGCTGAGGTCCGTAATCCAGAGACGGGGGAATTGGTGAGTCTATTACACTAAAGAGTTACTGTTAAAGGTTTGCATAGTGTAAAGTAAGATTCTTTTATTTAAACTTTCAAATATGAAAAAGGTCTTAAATTGGCGAATTCCACCTCCATCTTTCGCCAGTATTCTTATTTTGTGAGGGTATCGCTGTTGTTTTGCGTTTATGGCCGCTTGGTGTATTACCTCCACCTCATGGACTGGACTGTGGAGAGGAAGATTGGCAGAAAAAAAAGATAATGGTTTTGAACGAGACACGACATTTAAACATTCAATCCCGCAAGTTACACAGAATTTCAATGGTTATTGGATACTTCTGTGCTATGAATTAAAAAAAAAAAAAAACTGAATAGAATCTTAACTCTTGATTCAAAGGCGTAACATTGTACTGTTCCTAAAATGACAGTGGTTCGACGTGTCAAGGCTCAAGTGCACATCCTTCTTTTAGGTTACCAGCTGGTACAAAGGCAGTGAGACATGGGACAGCAAGTTCTCCACCATCGCTTCGTCATATGAGGAATGTAGGGCAGAGTGTGTGGGGCTCTACCTCTGTCTGAACAAGCAAGTGCTGAGGTAAAGCAATAGTAACCACACACACACACGTTTTATTTTGTGCATTGTAACAGAGCTGAGATTTTACTATGCCTGAATGCAGCATCTTTGGTCATGAGGGTGAAGCAGCAGACGAGGTTGTGTATGTGAACTGGTTGACTATGGTCCGTGCTGGTCTGCTAGGCCTGGAGTTTTACACACCAGAGAGCAAGAGCTGGAGACAGGTTTGCAATAGTTTTAGTTTCAATTCCTGAAACTTTTTTGGCATGACTTCTTCACAAGAAAAATCGCCAGAAGTGTTGCATAATACTGAGAACTATAATAAGATCTCTTTCCACTGTTTCTTTTTTTTTTTTTTTTTGGTTAATTAGCAGCAAACAGTCTAGAATGGAAACTTGTTTTTGAAAAGACGACCTTGGTTCTCACCATATGTGTGTCTGTGTGTGTGTGTGTCATAGGCTCATATGCAGGCTCGTTTTGTGATCCTGCGTGTGCTGCTAGAAGCAGGGGAAGGTTTCGTGACCTTGAGCGAGACCACAGGGGCGGATGGTCAGCCTGATGCCCTGATCATGCTGGACCGCAGTAAGATTCATACAGTGGGCAAGAGTGCCATCCAAAAGTTCCTCTGCTGTCTGCAGGTACATTAATGCTAAGATTGTTATTGTGGCACTTAACATACTGTAGGCTAGAAACTGGACAAAGTGGGATGCAACCTGTTAATTTTGTAGATTATGTAAAAGGTGTTACTTTCATTTTATCTCACATTATGGAGTATAATATACAGTGCAGTACACCAGTATAGCGTACTGTATATTTTTAACAGCTAATAAATACAATAAGATGTGGTATGACTGTGTTATAATGCTTGACAAACATAAAAATTTAATTTTATGAAACGCAGTTCTTGTCAGCCTAATGTTGATACACACGTCTTCTTTTGAGTGTCAGTCAGTCTGTCGTTTTATAAAATAGCTAAAGAAGAAGAAACCAGTGAAGTACTTTATTTACATGTCACGGGTAGAAAGCTGGGGTCAGAGTGTAGGATCACCCATGCTATGGCACCCCTGGAGTAGACAGGGTTAATGGCCTTGCTCAAAGGGCCCCACAGTAGTGGAGTTGGTACTTGATATTAGTTGAGTCTATAATACATAATGTTAATGACTAAAGTGATGGTAACAATTTAAATAATATATAAAACAAATATTCAGCTGATTATGGAATAAAATAATTGTTGTTCTTTTATTTAAATCCAGAAATAGTAATATTTTACAAGAAAGAACAATATTAATCTCTCTCTTTTAAAATAAAAATTAATTGTGGAACAATGGTGGAACACAAATATGCCAATATTATTTAAATGCACCTGCTGAAAAAAAAAAAAAGAGCCAGTTTAGCTTAGCTCGCAAGCTTTTAATTGATTCACTGAATTGCTGAATCCAGACAGCATCCTGGTAATGATTAATGATTAAGCCCTAACTTTGTACTTTGTGACACCAGCTTGTATTACTCACTTGACTCACATTGAACAAGGCTTACAGTCTTGAAGTTAAAATATGATTTGAAACCATTTTCCTCAGGTGTACAAATCCACGGCTGATGTGGAGGGAGGTCGAGCTTTGTATGATCGCTACTCTGCAGTGACAGCTGATGGTGCTCACAATTTCCTGCGGCTCCGCGAGACAGTGCTGCTTCGCAAGGAAGCCCGCAAGATGTTTGTTCAGGCTAATACCCGAGTCAAAGGTCAGCTCCGATTCCTTGATTCTGTTCACCAACCTCTGTTTTTAATCACAGAACTCACTGCTATTGCCTGTCTGACTGTTTTGTACTTTCACAGGATAAACTTGAAATTAATTATTACTTGTATTATTAAATGCTCATATTTATCTTTCATACGTCTCACTTTGTGATGCATGATTGTGTGTTATTAATAAACTCTTTGGTTTGTACCAGGCGAAGCGGTAGAGCTGGAGCAATACGAGGCGAGTGCTGCTGGACTGATCCAGTCCTTTGCTCAGCGCTTCACTGAGGATGCTGAGGAACTGGCGGCTCAGCTGCTAGAAATGGCC
Source organism: Clarias platycephalus (assembly GCA_030068275.1). Classification (NCBI taxonomy): domain Eukaryota; kingdom Metazoa; phylum Chordata; class Actinopteri; order Siluriformes; family Clariidae; genus Clarias; species Clarias platycephalus. The sequence continues at coordinate 5,805,939 of JAQQZT010000011.1, forward strand.
TCCACAGATGCAACTTACTGGTGCTAAGGCAAGGGGGGGCGGAGAGCACTGCAAACTGATGAGAACTGCCCTAACGCATGATAACTGCCCTAGGTCTGCAGGTACAAAGTTATATTAGAGAAAGAAAACATGAATGAGATAGAAAGAGGATGCAAAGGGTACGCTGGAATTGATTGTAAAAAAAAAAAGAAAAAATCAGAAGGGCAGTTCAGACATCGTAACGGTTAACTTTTCTTTAGCTCTGTGTTCACTAATGTCAGTAAGTCAGGTTTTTTTATTTTAGAATCTGCAATCACTCTTCTGTATTTGAGATGGGACCACAGCCTACGCTTCCCACACAGATGGATATGTGTTAAAGCATCGATGAGAGAAAATGTGCTGTGTGAGGGTGGAGTGGGAGAAGCACTTATGTAATCTAAACCTGTTGCACTTCTGTGAACGTTTTAACAAATACGCTTTGCGTAATCATGTTTATGTCCTGATCAGCAATACATCGCATAATCAACCGAATATTCAAGTTTGTGCTTAGTAGGATGTTTCCTCAGAAATCTGTGGCTTACTGCACTTTGATTTTGATCTTGAAGGCATTTAGCATAAAAAGAAGAACATGTGTGATCACTGACGAGAGAAAGGTTTCCTACTGAATAAAAAAAAAAATCAGTCATTTTTCAGAGTGTCCTCTTGTTCTCTCTTTTTATTCAAGCAGCACTTAAACTATTAAACAAGCTTAAGATTATACCACCAACAAGCAAACTTCATGGTCATGTTGTTGCTACTGCTGCTATTGCTGAATCCATCACATTTGATACAACAATATAATGGCAACTAAAAAACATTAAACCCTAATAAAAAAGACACTTTATTTTTGTTTATTGACAACTTAAACGTTGATTCGCACAGCATCACAATTTAAGTTGTTCTGCTCTGTATAAACAGCAAGCCTTAGCATATATGTACAGTAAGTCCACATCAACTTATAAACACCAGTGTTTATTTAACAGGTTAGAGTTTTTCAATCCTGGACCACCGGACTGCACGTTTTACTATAACACAGTTCCAACACTATTTCAAAAAGATATTTATTATCTGATGAATGGGAAGATTTTTAGTAGGTAGATTAAACACTAAAAAGTGCAGCGGAGAGGGACTACAAGGGAAAGTGTGGGGAAACAGCACTGTCCTTATACATGTCGTATTATTATTATTATTGTTATTAATACAGAAAGAATAAATTCCTGTTTTTTTAAATCTACAAGAAGTTACTGTACTCTCGGATTTAACGTGAAATAAGCACAAAAACATTTGGCAGGAAATATAAATAATATACAGCTTGTTGTAAACAAGTACAACTCTGTAAACAAGACTTTCAGTTTTAACATTTGCTGATTCAAAGATAAATTAATAAAACTTTAGCCAATGTACTCGGATATTATTTAATAACACCAATAATTTAATATCTTTAATATCTTTAAAATCCATTTCCACTTGTGGATTGTCAGCTATCCCCCAACCATTTTTTTTTTTGTTTGTTTTTTTTGTTTAAAGGTACCATTTTTCAACCTTATCAGTACTGTATTAGGTCACATTTCTGAGGCTTCTCCGGAAAGGTCCAAAGCGCCCCCTCTGGTCAACTTACTAGATTTCATTTCCTGGCACGAGTTCTGGTAAATAAGTGGAGCACTGCTCGTACCCATGTTCTGCAGATCCTGAATCTGAGCATCTGGAGGAACTGCTATTAACTTTTCACTGCTTCTCCAGTACAGGCTGTATTCGTCTGGCTGGTCCACTCCAAATTTGCTGGCGCAGAGTTGTGCCAGAGCTTCTCCACTGACCCCTGCCTTCCATTGCAATGTCTTCACCAAACTGCACTCTCCATCTTGGAACAGCACCTTTACAAACCTCTGTAGAATAGAATGATATTACTACCCGTTACACTGTAACATAATCAGCCATAACATTATGACCACTGACAAGTGAAGTGAACATTGTTGATCATAGATGGGGAAAAATCGATTATGTATCGCTATTGTTTTATGTGGTAATTCATGTGTCACCACACTCACTCAAAATTTTTACATGTTTGCATTTGTTGTCGTAAAAGGTTGCTGTTCCCCTATGATCCTACAGGGGTGTGCTCTAAACTATACACATTGGCAGGCAGTACAGCAACCTGTGTGGTCGGAGCAATTATAGGCGAAGTTTAGAGTTTTTGATATAATTTTTAAAAATTATATCAAATTGACATGGGAATAAAATCTTGATACTTAATACTGATTGATAAAGAATCTCAATACAAAGCGAATTGGCACCTAGAGTACCACTCAAAAGTTTGGACACACCTTCTACCATTGTTTCACAATGTAGAAAGAAATAAAGACAATAGAATTAGGTGTGTATAATACAGTTGACTGGTAATGTAGGTATTGGGTGATCCCTGGTGATTCCCATCCTTCCTGATCACCCACTATACACCAGTAAATATAGTCATGGGCACCCAAGGCACACCGATGGATGAAGGACAGCCTGTCCAGTGCACCACAAGCCACAACTTGCCAGACATATGGGGTCCAACCAGCAAAGAAACCAAGGCTGCTGGCCCTGGCCTCCAAACCCCCAAGATCCCAATCTGACAGCACACCCACATGTCAGACAAACTGGTCCAATTCACAAAGGCCCCGCCAGCACCCCACAGCACCCAAAGGATGTCCTGTTGCCAGACACCACAGCACACCCCCAGATGCCCTGTGGAGCCACACGCTGAGGGGCCAGAGCCACCCTGGTGGCACAAAGGGAACCCAAAACCTAGGTGGTTTTAATGTTACGGCTGCTCGGTGTATAAAATTCTACAAAATAATATGATTATTCCACAAAAGAAGATCGAGGAACTGACCTGTTTTATGTCATTCTTGGACTCCGTACTACGACGGTGGCTCCACTCCTTCAGGGATTCTTTGACTTGATGGGTAAGTCTACTGGAAGGCACAGCTTCTGGTTCACTCTGTATATAGCTAAGGCTGGCATAAACACTGGTCAGATAGTATCCACCTAACAAAAAAAACGATGAGGTTAGTAATAAGTAAAACATAAAAGTATGTCATAATTCAATATGTAACTTTAGTTTTTTTGTTTAATAATGCGTGATATCTCTACCCTCTCCTGTGAGCCAAGAGGTTTCCAGGAGCTCCATCATGTACTCCACCTCTAGAGAAAGCTCAGGCGTGTTGCACTGCACTATCACATAGGAAAGAGCTGGAAGGAAGTCATCAGCTCCAAATTCCTGTCCTGTTTAATTAAGAGAAGTATTCAAGTAATTAAGAGTAATTTCAGGAAATAAATATATTGTAATGAGATTTTGAGAGATAAAATAATATTAAAATCATTACATTAAAATTATTTACACATCTACCCTGTCCAAGGTGAGTCATAATCAAGTACTTCAAGCAATTCTTACCAGTATTGGTCTTCATGGCTTTATAGATGAGCTTACAGATCTGCAGGAGCAGAATTACTTTATCAATGGGTGAATAGGCACATCTCATGAGAGACACCTTGTGCTTTATCTTCTCAATGCCCTGAGCATCAGGTACAGCCACCTGTACTCCAAAAAGGTTTTTTGGTGAAGCATCTCTGGCTCTCTTCATGCTTTCAGCCAGCCTCTTAAAGGAGCCATCATGCTTGTGGATGTTATAGAGTGCTGTATCGATCTGCCCTTTGAGAGGTTTCAGCACACAGCGAAACAAGGCTTTTTCCAGAGTCTGATCTGCGAAAACAAATGTAAAGGCACACACCTAGCTTATTCCCTAGAAGTAATGTGTTCTAGACATACAGTGGTGTGAAAAACTATTTGCCCCCCTCCTGATTTCTTATTCTTTTGCATGTTTGTCACACAAAATGT